>VZTN01013584.1:103524-117476 GCA_013400515.1 Erpornis zantholeuca | reverse complement strand
ATGAAAAATTAATTTGCCTTTACAGTTATTCTTATTTCTTTTTACTCTTGAATATAAGTTACAGAACCTGTTGGATTAGAAGCCTTTTTTTCCATTTAAATATCCAATATGCTTCTCTGCTATTAGCAGGGAAAAGCTTTGTTGTACTAATATAATCTTGCTTTTTTAGATCAAGAAGACAATAATCACTTCATGTTTTTTTCTATTCTTTTTCATCAGTAACAATTTTCCATTTCTGTCTAGTAGCAGGCTTGTTTCCATGTTATCCTTTGGTTTTGATATACTTAAAAAAAAGTTGGTTTGTATCACACTCTGACTTTTTCTTCTGCTTCTCCTTTCAGTTTGTTGGACTTAATAATTTCGCTTTTAGGTGCATGGCTTTTTATTTCCCCTTTCTTTTCATTTTTCTTAGTAATTTCTAGTTGTAGCCCATATTTAACTCATGATCCTGAATGGGCTTTCAGAGTTGTTCTCAGCTGGAAAATGATTTGATTTTATTTTTGCTATACAAACATTCCATTCTTAACTCTCATTGACACCTTTGGTGCCTAAATCGTTCTTGTGTTCAGCTTAACTGAACTGTGGGAAATTAGCCTTTCATAACTGTGAAATAAAATACATGATGTGGTACAGACTCTGTCCTGATTCTGTTCTTATGGAGTTTAATCACAGATTCCTAGGCATAAGCTATTCTTAGTGACAGTTGCATCTTTAATTTTACTTCATTGTAACAGCTGTTTGGTAGCTGTGCTTCTGTTGTGCTGGAAAATCTGTCATTCTGGTTTGGACAAAAACCGAAAGTATACAACCGATTGCTCAAAACCGGTAACTTGATGTTCTCTGACAAATTTTTCATTAATGTGAAGCTTGCTCTTTTCCCTAGTTAGAATTGATGGTATCTACTAACCATCCAGAAGCTTCCATAAGCAAGCTTTGTAGCTTAAGCTTTAGCATACACATTTGTGTTTTTGAATGATTAGTGATTTTTCTCCTCTTGACTCACTGTCTTATCTTTCCTGGACAGATTATATGCACAAATTCCTTCACATTTATAGAATATGCATATTTTCACTGAATTTTATCAGGCTACTGCTTAATCAGAATATCAAATATCACTTGTTATCTTCTTGCTTAGCACTGATGGGCACTTCAACATTTTTGAATCACATGGCTCCAAATTCTCATCATTAACCACATCTGTTATCATAAATACCCTCTTTGTGATGAGGTAGTTTGATGCCATCTAGTTTACTCCAATTAATACTGTTTTGTTTTGATACCTTTCCTTAGAATAGTTGTGTAAATTGGAATGGAGCTGGAAAGACTTTATTGCTACCAGTAAGCTGATAGTTCTTTTAATCTGCTTAAATATTTACTAAGTTGTATTTTTTAGTGTCTCTATATTTAGTTCATGTTCTATTTCTTTTTTAATGTGCTTACCTCTCCTCCACTCTTGTGTATTACAAGAATTCCGTAAAAATTTCCTGTGATTGTTCGTCTTAAAGTTTCTGTCTCCTGTTATTTTTGGCTGTTCATTCTAGCAGGCTCCTTCCAAGACACATGCCTTCTGCTTTCCTCCTGCACCCCCTGTGAAGTTATTTCTGATTTATAGATATTCAGATGCAAAAAAGCATTTCTAGTTGTGAAGAGTAAATTTGCTTAAGACAAAGGGCATGCTAAATGTAAAGATTCTGTGAAATTGCACAATTTAGCAAAATAAATGGAGGTAAAGTTTGGTACTTTCCATCAAGTGAGCTGCATTTCTAAATCTAAATTTTGTGTTAGAATTTACCAAATTATCAAGATTGCATTTTTCTGTTAATATAGTCTTTGAAATATTTTATACTTGTTTTACTTTGAAAATGTCAGAAGCAAGAATTTAAAAAATGTGACGCCTTTGTGTTTTGTGTCCCATGTTTTAGTCTCCACTTATTTTTTCTGACCTTGATGGAAAAGTGTGGAAACTTACTCTGCAGTGGCAATTTTAAATTCTCTTGGCTTTAAAGATAAACTGAGTTTTTGCTAATTAATTAGGAAAAAAAATCAAGTACTTAGTTTTGTGTTTATTTCACTTTTGAAATGCATCACCATATGGTGATTGAATTTGGTCTTGGTGCTGAATTTGCTTCTTTTCCCAGAAAAATTAAGAGCTTATTGTTTACTACCTATATTCACATAGTAGAATTTGTCTAACAAGCTGAAACAAAAGTTTGCTGCAGAAAAACAGAATTTTTCAAATGGCGAAAGTATAAACATTGGAGTGTTCAAATTCTAGTATTTATTAGGAGCCTTTAAATAAATATACATTTTCAGCGTTTACAGACAGGTGTATCTTGATAAGTTGTGATGAATAGTTCTGAAGGATCAAAAATGAGTTCCAAACACAATATCCATAACATTTTCTTATGTCAAATGTATTTTTGGAAATTCTCCAAAAGATCATGCCTTTACCAACTTTAGGAAAGGACACTTCTATAATTGCAACATGTCCTTTCAGTGATTAACAATAGGTTATTGTTCCTTTCCTGAGAATTGAGGGTACTTTAAGATTGTTGAATAGTGTCATTTATATGTACAAAAACTTCTCTGCAGTAGAAAGTAAGTTGTACTTGAACTTTTAACACAGAATAGGGAAGTTCTCACACTTTTAATTGTGGATTTTAAAAAAATATACTGTTAGTCTAGTTCTAAATCTGTGATGCTTCTAGTAATCTGACTTTTATTGCAGTGATTTATAGATGTGTTGGTGTTGCAGAAACCTGTCAAAAGTGGTATAACCAGCTAAACATAAATCAGTATTTAATGGAAGTGTGGGTGGGCAAAATGAGGATATTTTGTAAAAGACAGTGACCTTTTAAAATTACAAGATCATTTTGCAGTGACAGTATTGTTAATGTGAGAAGTCAAACTAGCTAGTGGTTTGTTCTATGTCATTTTACATTTTCTTCAAAAATGTATATGTTTCAGAGCAATTCATGATGTTAAAGCCACAGACATGGGAATGAGCAAAGTGAGATTCAAGGCAGAAGTAGACTTTGATGGACGTGTTGTTACTCGGTCTTACCTGGAAAAACAAGACATTGAACAGCTGTTACAAGTATGTGTAAGAAATTGCTTTTGTAGCCCTCAGTAGCTGATATTTACTTTCCAATTTCAAATACCTCTAAACCCAAGACTTGCAAATGAGATACGTTTCACTTCTTCATTTGAAGGGTTGCAGGTGTCCTTACTTTGTGTTAGTGTTTTAAATGTACTTACAGAGAATCATTATTATGTGCTGCTGAAAAAGCACCTTAGTAGGATGAAAGCAGGTTTGGGTTTTTTTAACTCATTATCCTTGAGATTGGCTTAATTGGTCAGAGACAGGTGCTAATAATGCCAAGGCTGTGGGTTTGTTCCCTGCAGGGGCCATTCACCGAAGTCTTCAGGTCAATAACCCTTGTGGGTCCCTTCCAACTCAGAATATTCTTTGATGGCTTTGTTAAAAAAAAAAAAATTGGTGAGAACATTATTCTTCCAATACATTTATTGAATTACAAGATCTGTAGTTAAAACTTGAAGCTTGTCACAGGCAAATAGGCATCTATTTTGGCAGAGCCATTTGCCCTGGGTGTTTGTGATGCAGTGTTAGGGTTTACAGGTCCAGCCATTCAGACTTGGTGTGAATATGGATTGCTTGCATCGCATGACTTAGCATTTCGATTATGTTTAAAAATTAACCATCCTTAAGTAAGTGTCAGTCTCTGATTTTTAGTATAGTTCAGAGTAGCTTTTCCTAATCCTTCTTTTCAATATAGAAATCCAGAACTGTTCTCTGCTATATGGCAGAACTATGAAGTATGAAGAAAATAATTATTTATCTCAAATAAAAGCAGAGTTTTAAGTGAGCAAAATATTTTGCTTCCTTACCAGTTTTCACTGGTATCTTGCTTATGTACATTTTCTTGTGTACAAGATTTCTTTCTTTTCTGTCCTTTCAAAATGAAATACAGATGTCTGCATTTTATGTCTGTCCATTAAACACAACTTAGAAGTTATCAGAGCTTACCTTTAAATTTTACATTGCATTTTTTTAAACCACTAGTATCCCAGTTTTAAAAACATATTATGTCAAAATAAAAATTATGTATGTGTATGTATAGTGCAGTATCTGATCTGTTCATCTACTGGATTTCAATTTAATACATTTTTGAGAGGAAGAGTGCTGTCAGCTTCGTACTACTGAGGCACCTCAAGTTTGCCTGGTTTTATACTATACAGTTGCTTTGCTATTGTAGTTTTTAGTAGTCTAGTCTTCTAATCTTCTAGTCTTCTTTTAAAGGCTTTGTTAGCTTTTATTCTTTACTTGCTATTCCCCTTGGCAATTGCATACAACCTTCACTAGTTCTTCCAATACTTGTAGTATTGTTGGGAAAAATCTCCCTGATTGCTTCCAGGTTGGCAACTGTTTCTTACACAGGTCATTGTTCTTTAATGTAGTAACCTCATGTCAGCTATAAAACCAACACTGAAGGATAGGGCCTTTCAGTAGGATTCAGCCATCCAAAGTCAAAGGCAGACATCGTGCTTGCCTTTTGATCTCTACTTTTTCAAATAAGCAGCTCATCCAACTAGCACTGCTGTCAATGTTATTCTTTCTACGGTTGTGAAATATTTGTTGAAATGCTGTCTTCAGATTACCTTGGTTTTTTTCTTGTTAGACTTGCCATGATCATAGTCCTGGGTTATTGTGGTTGAGATATTTTTTAAGCTTGATCAATTACATTATTCTTCTTCAGTTTTAGAGTAGTGAGAAGGAGAAAGAAGTTGATGTCATGTACTTGAATGCAAAGAATTAGCTATTTCATAGTTTCTGTGTTTGTTTGCAATAACCTATTTATCCTGAACATACTGCAGCTGCAATAAACTACAGGACAAATGGCTTCCAGACAGCTTGGTGTGAGACCTCTAAGGAAAACTCCTGGCTTTAAACTGCAAGGTGATAGAAATAAATGAGATATAAGAAAAATATTCTTTACTGTGGTGGTCAGGGTGGTGAGACGGTGCAAAAGGTTGCCTAGAGAATTGTGAATGCCCTGCTCTTTGAGGTGTTTAAAGCCAGGTTGGATGGGGCCCCCCGCCAGCCTGGTGTAGCAGAGTGTCCCTGCCCATGGCAGTGGGGGAGCAACTAGATGATCTTCCAGGCCCTTTCTGACCTCAACCATTGTATTATTCTATGGCAATACTGTAGTACCTGCTTTGGTGCTGCTGATGTCTGTGGTTTTTTGGAGGGTAGAGTAGTGTAGCAATTCGGCTTCAGATTTGGCCCAGAACTACAAAGGAAACTCCATTCTCAGAAGGCAAAAGTCCCATTTATTAAGGCAAAGATCCTTAGATTCTTCTTCTTTAAAGAATGCGAATGCTTATATATAGCATTACGAGAATCAGTGTAAAGAGCAGTTACCTTTGGCTAGCTACAGAGTAACAAGTCAGGAATAACAAAATGTAAAAAACACCATCTGTGAGATAGAGTTTACAAAACACCCAAGATGGTTTACACAAACCTCTCCCGATTCTCAGCTTCGCTTGTGAGAAAGTAACTTCTCATGAACAGGGCTGAGAGCTGGAAAATTTCTCCCAAACTTGTCAGCATCCACAGAGTATAACATCCTTTCTTCCTTAGTCTCCTTCAGTTTCATATGCTGTTGGTCTCTTAGTCTGAGTTCCTGTCAACTGTCTTCAAGTTTCTGATATTATGGAGGAGTCATACTTATAGCAGTGTTTGTAGTAATCCCTATGGACTTTCAGATGAGTTGGTTATGTGATGTCCAGAGTAGACAGTGTAATGGAATAGCAAGAATGTAGAAAATGGGGAGAGAATACACAGGGGTACCTTGCTCTGCCTTGCTGTGAGGAATACCTCAGAGACTTCTAGAAAATGAATGAAATTCCCTAAACTTATTTGGAAAGTTAAGGAGGAAATCAATTAAAGATAGAAGGAGGTATTGTATCACATGCAGGTGTAATGATAGAGCCAGCTGTTTTCATCAAATAGATGCTACTCTTCTGTGTCTTTGAGACATAAGAACAGATGATGTTTTGAGAGTAAATGGCAAAAGCTGAAGTGTTTTGTTTAGGTTTTTTTTTTTTTTTCCTCCCTCTTGAAATATGTCAAGACCCTTTGGAGTGTTATTCCTTTATTTTCTTTTCCTCATCTCAATCTCTTAAATTTAATTTCTTCCTAGGAAATTCAGCAAGTGAAAACCCTTGAAGAATTAGAAGCCTTTATGCTTAAGCATGGTGAGAATATCATTGACACTCTGGGAGCTGAAGTAGACAGACTTGAGAAGGACCTGAAGGTAAATTTAGTGCTTGTTAGTAGTCCTTATTCTGTGATATATTTTAAACAATATCACTGCATCTGATTTTTGGGATTTCATTTGTAAATAGGAGAGAGGGAAAGAGGCTGATATTATGAATGCATATTTTGCTATAGTATTATTAACTAAGTTCTGACCAGCAACAAATCCATATTTTGCCACTGATTCATTTGTTATGAAATATTTTATTCCATATTATACCAACATAGAACAAATTTTCATTAAATAGACCTGAACGTGTCTTTGTTACTGTATTCTCAGGGCGTCACACTATTTATAGGCTGTTGAATTCTGCTTTGTCTGTAAAAAGGCAAATTTTCTTTTTTTTTTTTTAAATGGTCCTTAGCATTCTATTAAATATTTTTGGGTGATGGCACTGCTACTCAACATCTTTCACTCTTGTCGAAGCTGTACAGTGCTTATTTTATTTTACAAAAGTAAAACTCAGATTTCTTTTTTTTTTTTTCTTTCTGCAATTTAAATATCCTCTGGCAGTTGCAAGAAAGGGTTGTTTCCATTTTAATTTTGTAGGTATATTGGGGCTGTTGGTCTTACCTTTCTGGCATGAATTCAGAACTACAAGCTTATTGACCCCCTGATAAATGCAGTCCTGCCATAGCTGTCTTTTCTGGTGGCCATGAGACACTGCTCAAGAGCATGTCTGTCCTTGCTTGTTATATTTCATAAATATTCTAGTTTAGGTTTCTATCCCTAGGGTTGTCCTGTTTAAAAGTCAAAATGCTATTTTTGAATTTAATTGCACCATCTGAATCAGTTCTTTGTTCATGGTTTTTGAGGAGCAGGATCATGTCTAAATTTTTTATAAACATAGGTACCGTTTTTTGGTGTAGGCATATATATAGCCTATATGTGTTGGTATTGAGTATGCTTTACTGAATATACTAGTCATGTTCACATGCTGAATGACTTGGAAGTCATGACTGTCTCATGGATTATACAATTGATGTAGTGATGATAACATACTCCTAAAATATCAGAAAATGCATATTTCTTAATAGAAACAGTATTCTGATCTTTATAAATAGCTTCAGTGGCACAGAACAAATTATTTCAACAGTCTAACCCATTATTCAGGAAAGTATCTGTTAAAAATTTAAGAAAGTGAGATGGGTATATGTATGTGTGCCAGAACAGTTTAATATAAAACTCTACTGCTTTTTTAAAATTGAGAGCTCATCCATACTTTATAAAGTAAAAGAACTAATTTATCCATGGTGTTGAAAAGTATTTTTCAAATAAAAAGATGACTTATCCTTCAAAAAATGCCTTATAATATGGGCATTGTTTATTGAAACTCTTCCTCATTTTTAAATAGTCCCTATGCTACCCAAAAAGGGGATTTGTTATCCCGTTAACAACATCATACCAGAAATACATTACTTGTAATGATGTGCAAAAATGTATTTGAATATTTTCAATACATTGTTTTTAAATTTTATTTCAGCAACGAAACCCTGATGTTCGTCATGTGGATTTGGAGATACTGTAGACTTGAACAGGAGAAAGCTTCAGGTTGCTACCCTTGAGGAAAGAAGTCACATAAAGGGCTGAAAAGCTTCTGAAATTGCAGTGACCTCAGCATCATACCTCGCTTCCTTTGCTGTAGGCTTCCTGGACTGTTAGCACTGCTTCTGTTTCTGGAAGAGCGCTAGACTTGCAGACAAAAATTTCCATGGCAAAATCAGTTTCAAAAAGCTACTTGAGTTAAATTCCACAGGAGAGTCTGTCCAAGTATATTTACAGCTGCCTGAAACTATACAACACACTTAGTTTTTCCATTTGTGTCCCTTTGCAGTCAGTTTGCACTTCTTTAGTTTCTTTCAAGATATCATTAAAGGTTCTTGGGAGATATTAAGATTAGCTAGGAAGAGTTTGTTCCAGTGGAACCTGCCAACCTTAAATTGTAATATTTCAACTGTGTGATTGTTTCACAATTTTTCTTTTCTATGAGATAAATTGTTTGAAATGGGCGCTGGCCTTATCTCAAGTACCATGACCTGGAAACCTGCTTTTTGCCACCATTACAATTATAACTGCACTTCAGGAAAACAAGTTTTTTCACCTCAGAGGAGCCAGCTGTATGGGTTTAGCTAGAGTACATTAAGTTACTGTGAAAAATTACTACGTACAAATTTTGATGCACTTCCTCTCTTTACATTTTATTTGCTTTTTTCCCTACTTTGACACTTGTTTTCTTATTTGTAAGTATCTTCAGATGTAATCTGGGAGATATTTATGGTAGTGCTTATTAAAGGTTACCTAGCATTTTTGGCTTTTTATATTTTAATAGACTATTGCCAGATATGGTCTTTGCCAGAAGATATGAGAGATGTAGCTGGAATATATAAATAGTAAAAAATGATCTATTTATAATTAAACAAATGAATACATTGTATTTTTAATTTATTTACCTTTAGATATTATCTGAATTCAAAACCACTTTGCATTTTTTTATAACTTGCTTGTTTGGGAGAGTAATTCTGTCAGTGGTCCTCAGCAATCCAGAGATAAGTGATTAGTTTATAACTTTGAAATGTGAAATTCTAGAACTGTGTACAATTGTGTCAAGGCTTTCTCCAGTAGGTACTCAAGTTGTACCAGATTGTTTGAGACTCAGCCTGTATTAAAAAGGCCGTGAGTACCGAAAATGCAAGTTGAAATGTAAGTGAAATAACTGTGTTTAAATAGCACTGAGGAAAATTCTATATGCACTTTAACATAAAATAAGATTTGCTTGTGGGTGAGGTTGGTAATAAGACTATCCTAGTAACTCAGTTGCTGAGTCATGACTGACTTGCTGAAAGAAGAAATGTTCTATGAAACACAAGTCTTCAGAAATCAATTTAAGATTATATTGTAAGCATTGCAGCAAGTAATTGTGGAGACCAATATGTCCAGATTTGACTAAAAGCATTTTTAGAATGTTTTTTTTCTTTTTCATACTAGGTGTCACTTACCAGTGAACTATGAGAATCTAAAATAACATGCCTTTTTGACAACTGCAAAGCACTTTGCATGCTGGTCATTTTAAGTAGAAAAACATTCCAGAGTTAAGTTACAGATGGGGCTTCACATACAGTAATTGTGGGTGAAAGGATCTCCTTGGTACCCTTTTCCATAATCCCTATTTGCTGGTGGATTCATAGCATATTCCCTTATTATGGCTAATTCAAAAGAAGGCTTACTTCATCTGGTTTTCTCCTCTTGTAGAACCAGTTACGATATTTAAGCCTGATGATTTAAAATGCAGTTTAAAGGTAATTTGGAAGTCTCCCTTATCAAATAAATAAGGCATATTTTAGCACATTATAAATAATTTACCTTTCTCCTTGCCCTTCTATGTAAAATTCATCTCATTTCAGTATGCACTCTCCTGGTATTAGTCTTATTCATGAAGAGCACTGGAATCTGGTAACACTTTAAATGTTTTCTTCTCCCTAGAATATTTATATGGATTTTGAATTTGAATAAACACATTAATAAACCAGTTATTTCAGAAATCAAAAACCTGAAGAGAAGTAAATCTGGGAAAATGTTCTTCCTCCAGAGGTTAGTGAAGACAGCCATTGTGATCCAAGTGGTTTGCATGCTGGTGTTACTGATAAATGAGTAGTGTCAGTGTACACTTTGCAGCGCAGAACTTTCCCTGCAAGGTTAGTAAATGTTATCTCAATAGCAAATTTTCCTGTACCGTTTTTAAGAGGAGGCATGATCTTATATTCATACAGAACATCTGCTCCAAAAGCCCAGAAAAAGGTTTTTATTCACTGGAGATGTAATTCATCTGAATTCTGATCTTAATTTCCTTATTTTAGTCAGGAAAATACCCATCCACACCTTTTGTTTATATTCCAAGATAGAATTCAATTCCTTGTCTCCCAGTTACGTTTCTGATTATAGCATCACAATATGTTAAGTTCAAGATGCCAGGACTTGAATGCTTTTGGGTACCTTACAGTTGACCAGTCTGAGGACCCAGCTCCATTTTTTAAAGTGACCTGGATGGCGATATACTGCAAAAAGGCAGGCAGATTTGTTTTGGCAATACCTTGTAAGTTTACATGTCAAGCAGTTGGATGGAAGTACTGATTGATTGCCAGGTTGGAAAGGAAAATTCCAAGCTGTTACATTTTAATTTATGTTATAACTTGCAAATTGTTTTTTAACAGATACATTTTTACTGCTTTTTTTCTTTAACCATCTTTATAGTCAACCTTGAGGTGATGTGGGTCCACTACTTAGTTTACTTTTGTTTTAATGTTTTTGGGGGAAATAATTAGCTAATACACTTACATTTACATGATAGAGTCCTCAGATTTAAGAACTGTACAAAGTGTGGAGGAGTGAATCTTTTTTTAATCATAAATGCAATTACAAAATGGTTTTTCTGATTGATTTTAAGGAAAAGAAATGGGATTTACCTAACAATAAAGTTATATTCTAGGATTTTTTCAATTAAGGCGTGGTGTTTTAAAATAATTTATTAATGTAGACTGGCCTTGCAGGTTCTGTTTTTTCAAATTGTGTTCAAAGTATGGCTGCCCTCTCTGCTTTGTGGAAGATTGCTTACGTGGTGTGCAGTGTCTCATAATTCTGTAAAATATGCAGTGTTTGAAAAACTTGTCTTAGTGTTCCAATATACTGAATGATCTTAATGTATTTGAAGTCCAAGCTGGCTGGATACTAATAATATGTTTTTCTGTAGAATATTTTTTTTTCTGTAAAAGATAAAATGTTGACATCATTATCTTTCCGCTAGCAACGAACTTCAAGCCTCAATTGTCTCTATTATACACTGGAATTCAGCATTTGATGTTGTCTCCCTTTTACCCTCCTCTTTTAAAGCATTTATTAAGGGATACAGTGGTAGTAGTAAATACCTCAGTCAATTACTGTATTACAGGGACTGTTTGGTGGTTTGTGTTCTGGTCCAGAAGTAGTGGGGACTCATGGAACACAAGAACACTTCTTTTAAGGACAAGTTTGCATCCCTTATCCCCTGTGACTCATTCTTGAACTGAAGGCTTTTTAGGCTCTGTTTTTTTCCTTTATTGAATTCCCACACAGATTTTATTGCTTTTTTAAAGTGATTCATACTTTTAGAGGAAAAGGCCATTATGAACAGCTTGTTTTTAATAGCAGGGTTAAATTCTACTCTTAGTCTGTGAATTTTGTAATGTACATCTTGTTCATTAATACTTGACAATAGAGATTACTGTTTTGAAAGCTTCAAACCATTTTTGCCAAAACTGAGTTTTCTGATTCTGTCACGTGCAGCTTTTTCAGCTGTATCTGGAGACTCAGTTTTTATTGAGAGATTTCTACTGCCCCCTCTTTGATAAGGAAGAGTACAGAAAGGTTTTTAGGTATGTTTTGTCTGCATTGTTTGCAGTCCTGTTTTCTCCCCATGTGTAATCATTTTAGCTGGGTTTTTTTCTATAACAGAAAAAACACACATGGAAGTACCTTTAATAGTGGTGGGTACATCAAATACAGTCTTCATATAAAGAGTTTTTATGCCCTTGTGTATTGAAAGTGTAGCAATTTCTGAAAATTGTCAATGAAGTAATCCTCTTTCTAAACTTGATTTAGATATTTTCCTTAGAGAGGAAACTAGAGCACCATATTGTTTAACATTTGAAAACAAATGTTTCCTTTTATGGTCATATGTTCTTAAGGCATTTTGGCATGGTAGAACTATTGATGAATACTGACTCCTGTACAAAAGCTGCCCTTCTATGCATGCCTAAAGGCTTACAAAAGTGAATATAAAACAAGTGTGCTTTTTTCCTTCTACCTTAAGTATTGTGCTGCTTTTATTCTTATTGTTGGCTCTGAAAAGAGAGTACCACTAACATCTCTCTTGCAGTTTACTTGCATAATGTAAATGAGAAGTCAAGATTTTTTTTATAGAGGGTTTGTGTAGCTTAAGTAATTTTTCCTTTCTTGTTAGTGAGACACAAATCATTAAGATCAAAAGTAGACTATATTACAGAAAAAAAAAATAGGAAGCCAGGCTCTAAAGCACAATAGTTCAATTTTTGAAATGTATGTCCTTTGAGGAAAATAAAACAGCTCTAAGTGGATGTCTGATCTATAGAAACTGCAGTCAGTCAGGCTTTGCTAAAGCAAAAGAAATTAAACTAAAAGTATGTGATAAAAATAAAAGAATACAAGGAAGGAAAAGACCCAAGACATTGAGCACTTGGAGATAGGAAGGGATGAAAACCATCTAAAAAACTTGACCAGAAAAAAGAAATTATGATTGGAGAAGAAAAGAACAGTAAGAAATTATATTTTATTAGAATGTGCAAAACTAGATAGGACGATGTTTTCTTTTTTATCAATATTCTGATAGTTGGATAATTCCTCCCTCCCACTCTCAGCAAAAATTCATCATTTTTTTTTCCTTTACTGAAAATCAGACCCTCTGTCTAACTATGTCCTGATATGGTGTTCAGCCTTGCAGGTACAAACATATTTGTCCACTGAAAACTGCTAAGTGTGATGTTGTAATCTCAGTCTTTGTTGGTGAGGTATGTGTTTGGTAAGTGGAGGGTGAGTAATGTTACTTATGGAAATGGGAGCTGGAGTGAATTAAAGAGAAAATTAATTGATTCTTCCAGAGAGAAAATGACTGAAGCACCATACTGCATGTGCTGTGGAAAAAGTTCTAAGGTCTACAGAATTCTTGCAGTAGGCTGTAGTCACTTATGAATACGTTGGTCTGTGTTTTTCAATTTCCTGAGATGTCTGTGGATAAGCAAGATTTCTAATTAAATCACATTCTGGAAAGGACTTAAAACATTCAAAATGTAATGTGAAAAATATGTATGTTTTTTAAATACCACAGCCACTATAGCACATTATAATAGATAGACAGAAAATATTCAGTATTACATGGGGACGCTTGTGGACATTTTTTTTTTCCTGTGTAAATCAAAGCCACCAATTTAAATAAAGGGTCTTGGTTGCTTTTTGCAAGCATTACACTGACAGCAAGCCCAGTCAAATTTTTGTATAGCCAGCATTCGTAGTGCTATTCTGGGGAGGAGGTGTCTGTTAAAATAGTGGAATACATAAGTATAAGTTTGGTTTTTGTAATATAAATTTAGACTGTGTTTAGAGGTTGTGATCAGCTTCTTCAAATCTGAAGTCAGAAGAAAAAATGCAATGATGTATAAATGATGCAATATAAAAGGGATTTTATTAAGTTTCTCTTCAAATTAAATATGCTGAAGACCTGTGTGAGAAGTGTTTGAAAAATGCCTAAAGCATTTGGAAACCATTTTGGCTATTGCCAAAACAATATTAAATTTGAAAATCGACAGTGAGGAATTCCACTGGTGGTAGAACTTTAAAAGGGCAATCTCAATGTCAAAATCTATTTTTCCATGCAGCCTTTTAATCTGTCACCACCCCCCTTCCTACCCTACACCTTGCATTTTGGTGTATTGGCTTTTTCATTCTTTGTCTTGGTTACTCCATATTAGTCAGGGGGAAGTAATTTTGATTTGTAGTCTAGACATTAGAATACTTACCTGCATATGTTCTTTGTTTTGTAATTATACT
>VZTN01013584.1:68746-103511 GCA_013400515.1 Erpornis zantholeuca | reverse complement strand
TTGTTTTGTAATTATACTTGAATTCAGTACATTCTGTATCATGCCTGGGAGTTGTAATTACTCAGTTAAATGTTACATAGTCAGTAAGGGTTGTGTTCTGTTAATTTAAGCAATTTTTTATGTATTGGAAAAGTAAGCAATAACTGGCTTTAGGCAGCTGATGATTCATTATATTTCTGAATTCAAATTGCATATAACTACTTTATGGATGCAAAACAGAGGTTCTATCAATCTATTTGTACTAGTTACTCACTTTTCCTTTGTGATGCTGGCACACACTGTTCAGTAGCATGCACTTGGTGAGGTTTGCCTAGGCTGGCCAAACTGTTTATTAGTTCTCTGAACCTCACTGGCAACTCCACCTTTCATCCCATTCATCCCCTGCCCTCAAAGAAGGGGGCTACTTCCCTCATACTGAGAAAACTCTTTCTGCCCAGCTCAGAGGCCCCACTGGCACTGTGTCCAGTTTAGACTACCTGTACTGACCCAGATGTAAGGATGAGTACTGCAGATGGATTGCATGTCTGTGTAAAGTTGGGTTTATGTGTTAGACTTGCATAGTAACTATAGTTTCACAATCCCAGCAAAGCTGCCCAAGCCTCTTAAGAAAACGCTTGAAATTAGTCAGCTTAGAAAGGATTTAATGTACTGTCTGCTACACTTAAGTGCCACTTTTTATCACTAATACCGATAAAACTGCTTATTTATCCAGTTATGGGAAGAACTGCTTCTAATTAGGCTGAAAAAATTTTGTGGTTGGAAAGAAGAGTCAAAAATGGCAGAAACTTGCGTGATGTAGTGCAGAAACTTGAAAAACTGGAGTTTTTGTCTGTATGGTATCAGATTCCAGAAATAAAGTGGTCAAGCAACATATTGCAGAAAAGATTTTGGCAATGCAGCATATGTCCTGATTACTAAAGGTGTTTGATTTCATAGTAGAGAGACTCCCTTTCTTAAGGGAAGTTTGTTGGTTTTGTATGGTTTTGTTGTGTTTGGTTTTTTTCTCTAATGAACCAAATGGCACAAGATCTGCCTGAGCAGAGGAGTGACAGACTTGAGGGCCTTGTCTCTTGTCTATTTGAGGTCAAGTTCAAATACGGGGATGTGTTTTGGGCTGTCTCAATAACCAAGCTGATGGTCTTAGCCACTTCAAAAGAGGGAAAGAGCTCTGTCTTTTCATATAATGTAACCTTGAATCTTCAAAATCCTTTCTTTATTTGCTGTCTGTGGCATTAATTGAAAGGCCATTCCTAAATAATTGTGTTAAATGGAGGCTAATGGGTGGAAGTGGGACCTTGCAGTCAGCTGGTTGAGGTGATCTTAAAAGTCCTGTTCAAGAATGAGTTTTGTCTGTCTTTGCAAATATTTTATAAGGGACTTATTGAAAGATATGATAAGTAAACCTTCCTCTAGTGTTTGAATTAAATGTTTTTTGAAGACCTTAAGAAAAGGGACATAATTTCTGCCTTCACAGAAGTTGTGCCAGCTCAGCTCCTAGTAAATGATGTGTATTGATTTACCCAAGCTCTTTGTGATTTAAATTTTTTTTTTAAATTTAGACTTCTTCAGTTCTGATGCTGAGTTGGAGCTTAGTAAGATCTTTTCTAGGTTCTCTTTCTGACTCTTGAGATGACTTAAATATTATTCACTACTCTAGTAAAAACTGATATTCAGTCTTTTAGAGAAGTATTATTTTTACTCCGAATACTGATTGAATGGCAGTTTACCATTAAATCAGCCTACTCTGGATACAAAAAGCATTATGTTTAGGGTTTAAAGTGGGAGTTTTATTTTCCTCTAAGGCAGTCATAAAGAAAATCCATCTTGCATTTGATGCACATAAAAATAGTTCATATTTGAACCTCTTTCTCTGCATGTTGTAATTATATGTAAGTGTCTTTGGCTGCAGATTTGTACCTCACTGATCATCTTTCTCATAAAAGACAACTTTCTCAGCATCTCAGTGAAAGTAAAAGTTAAATACTGGGGAAGAAGATCCTAATGAATTTGGACAACTTGGAAACCTAGATGAGAGAAAGACTTTCCAGTAAGGCTGTGGCTTTAACCCATTCTGCTCCTTTCCCTTTGCTTTGCACTGATTTCATTGGTTCTGACCTTCACTGTAGAATTTCAGCTTCCAGGTGGTTCAAAACAGGGGCTTTAGGTGGAGGAGACTAATTCCAAAATCTGTGTTCCAGGAGCTCCATCTGCTCAGTAGGTGATTGGACACTTCTGGATCGTTGAGGGAGATATGCAGTGATACTCTGGCTAGCATTTGGTGGGTTTATGAATGTGCCAAGGTCAACTTTTTTCTTTGAAATGTCTCACCCTGGAACAGTCTTCCTGATGCTGTGGATGGGAAAGATACCCCAGGTGTTTCCTTGACATTCTGTTTGTCAAGAGGTTGTGTTGGAACCACTTGCTGCTCTGCTTTGAATTATCCTTTAGCAAATAAAAAAAAAAATCCCTCTTTCCATCAGTTCAATGAGTAGTTAAGGTTTTGCCTCTTTGAAGTTCTTACATCATTTTGTGAGAAGAATTTCAGTTTTTCAATCACATTACTACAAGGCATTTTTGAAAGGTTTAATTAGACTTTTTCTGCCATACTATTGACCCTGTTCCTAAATGGGAACTAAATTTAATATTAACTTTTCTAATGGGAAACTACTTTAAGTCATTAGCAAACCTGTTTCTTTCCATTTTCCTAGAAAGACAGCCTGGGTTGAGGCAATTATATCTGTCAGATGAGTGGGAAAGTTTAAAGCTCTTTAAGGAAAAAAGGGTTTTTTAGCTTTTTCCTAATGTTGTGTAAGTTCATGTCAGATTTTTTTCTCATGATTTAGCTAATTAATCTGATGGTGTGGCTTTTTTTTTCCCCTAAATATATTACATTTGCAGTAGAAGCTAGTTTTATACTTCAGATGTTGAAGGATCTGTGAAAGAGGGTTTTTGCATTCACAGGGCAAGGTCCCTGACATCTGCCAGGTATTCCAAAAGACTCCCTGGTGCAGCAGGGAAGGTTTATCACTGGAGAACTGTTTATGTATGAACTTGATAGGAAATATGAGAGAAAGATGAGTTCCTTTTGAGATACGGAGTTCTTTTTGAGATTACGTGCATGTTTCCAAACAACTGACTTTGTGAGTTGGTACACATTGTGATGTTGTCCATGCTGCATGACCTAGTGGCAGTCCGCTGGCTTCAGTCAGTGCCTCAGCAGAGGGAAGGAGGCAGAGAAAACCCTGCCTAGCTGAACTCTTGAGGACAAGACTTTGCAATGTGAGTAAATTAAAATAAGATTACAAACACTTTAATAGTATGAGCTTGTACATGAGATCGTTCAAAGCAAATGAGGTTAAAACTAAATACCTTCATATGCATGAGGTTCAATATCTGACTTGGACCTTAAAGTTCTCTTCAGGGACATCTTGTGCCTCGACAGAGATGTAACTGCCAGTATGTTCTGAGGGCACCAGGACTGTTCCACAGCAGCACAGTTTAGCCATTGCCTTACCAGTATGTTTAATAGTGGAAGAGTGATGAACTGCAACATTATTGAATTACACTCCCCATCTGTGGTGCTTGTTCCACTGCAGTTACTTCCCAAGCCTACTTCTTCCCCATCCCAGGTACCTCTTACACCCGTTCTCTCTGCCTGCCCAGCCCCAGGCCCTACCTCTCATGCTTATTCCCTTCCATACACTCTGCTGTTAGACCTAATCTCCTTTTCTGAGTTTCATAAACCCAATTGCTGCCTCTGGTTCCTTACTTATGAACCCTTTCCTGCCAGCTTTCCCTGCTGCCTGTACTGCTCCTTCATCCTGTTTGGTTTACACACAGCCCGTCCCTGTTCCCTTCTACCTCCAGATCTACCCTCACATTTCCAGCCATTGCCCAAAAGTCTGGAAAGACGAAGTTTTTCAAAGAGAAGCTAATTATAATTTTTTGCAGATGGATTAATACAGGTTTGTTACCTCCATTTCTCAGAGCTACCAGAAATTATTTTGGTGGGGGGTTAGTAAACTGTTTTCACTAACTGTGATTTTCACCAAAAAAATGCAGTAGGCTGAAGCCCCTGACCGAGAAAATACTTGCCCAACCCCAGCTGATTTTACAGCATTACAGGCACCTGAAAGCATTATTTCATAAGGGCACAATTTGGTAACCATTTCAAATGGCTGACACCAGCCTGTGGGCAGGTCCGTCTCGCTCCAGCAGCAGTGGTTTGCCATGGTGAATGTTTGTCTCTGTAATTCCTCTACAAATTATCTGGAGCCAGGATTTTCTAAAGCGTTTAAGAGAACAGGAGACATTCAGCCATCACTGGATTCTGAATTAAAATGGGATTTAAACGTCACTGCTTGAAGATCCAGGTTTTAAGATTGCAGATGGGTACTTCCTTTGAGCAGTCTTTCTATTTAACCAGCACATAAATCTATGTGGCTGTATATGAAAATGTGAAAATGATTTATATTATATCCATACTTGAATTCTTCATAAATCTTTCACTGTGCTTTCTGGTGCTTCATATCAAACAACCATTTAATGCAAAAGAAAATGCTCTAACCCTTTATATAAATCTAATATTTTTAATATATATTTATAGTGAGACCCAGGTGTCATGGCTGTCACACTGACACAACATTGCCTCTAGAGAAAGAGAGAGACAGGTTAACCAGAGACTAACTTTTATTGTGCATTTTTATGCAACAGAACAAATGGAACTGGAGGTATGTAGTAATAAAACCAATATTCAAATTAGAATTAACACTTGAAATAGTAAACTGTAGGTAACAAATGTCTTTATAATTAAAAAATATTGACTGTTTAAAAAATTCTCTAAGATTTTATATTCTTTAAAAGAAATGTGTGTTGCCACATAGAAAACAATTCACACATCCTATAGAAATTGTCACAAAAACCTTACTATTCTATATTACACTATGCACTTTTCTTTTGTACAATATCTGATAAAGGTCTATCCCTAACCTGTACTTACTCTACACAGTACAATCATCATTAGAAAGTATTCATAGAATTAACTACACCATAACAATAAAAATATCAGGATTAATGTTTTTTTTTAATCACAGTTTCTCCACAAATATTTGTCATAGAAAATATAGCGAAGGCATGTTGGCACAGATGGGCGTGCGGTGCTGCTACACAGTTTGAGAGAAGGCAGATACATAAATGACAGTAAGATTAAAGCGTGTGGAAGGATAAGACAAGAATCTCTATCCTCCTGGGACTTTCTGGAGTGACATGATAGATAGCAGTTTCCTTCTGTCGCTGGGAAGGGATGTGCTGGCTTATAAAGCACACTGCCTAAATATGGATATTTCCCTCTGCAAGGGCTTATGTGCTATCTATTATTTCAAGTCCCGTACCTAACATATTGCAGATATTTAGATGCTTCAACATGTATGAATTTATAACACCTAATGAACAAATTAACTGGAATAAGCTGTTGTGCAAGGTTTGGGGTTTTTAAATGAAATGTGTGAGCCAAGTGGCCATGATGGCCATTAAAAACAAGGCAGACAACTGACAAAAGTTTTTATACTCTGTTATTTTTAAAACTGAACATGAACAAAAATATGAGCTGGTGTCTGTTAATGCCTGTCTGTAACCATGATTCATGTCACTGGCCAGTGCACATAAGCAATTGAGGACAATTTATGAACAAAATTTTGTTCATAAAGAAAGATCCAAACCTGCAAAGCCATTTTTACTGCCAAAGCGGCTTTCAGGATGAAATTATACTTTTGGTTATTTTGCACAATGTGAGTAGAGGATTGTGAGTGGTTCTGGGATGCCGGCTATGCTTTTAACACTTAAAAATAAAGCTAGGCTTACTAGTTACTTCAGCAAATCTTTCAGTTAGTAAGTAAGAGGTCTGTCCAGTTCAGTAATTCTGTTCTGTGACTCTTAAAAGGTGTCTATATCTTAAACATCATACAATTAAGCATCTGAAAGGAAACCATCACAATGTTGACAAAAATACAGCATGATACATATCGCTGTGGACAAATTTACAGTATAATGTTGACTCACACGTTCTGACATGTTTTACCAAATAGTTCTGGCATGTGTCACCACATTAAACATAGACCAGCAAGACTTACACTATCTGAGCAATGTAACATCTTCTATTACAGTTCTTTTAAAAAAAGTGTAAGTTCAACACCGAAAAGCTACTATAGGATATCTGTACTGTGAAATTTCTATACACTGAGTTTCTCCTCCAGAGGCCACCACGTGCTGTGACTGCTCCAAGAAAGTCACCTCCTGCCTGTAATGAGGAAATGCTATTCTAAACCTCTTGGTCTAGTGAGGTCCTGTGTGACTAAACTGCTAGTTGACTTTCAGAAAATAAATTAGTTATTTTGGGACCGGTGAGTGCCTTTCAACCCCCTTTTAAAAAGTGACCAAAATTAAAGTGAACTGCGAGATATTGGTCATTTGAGGACCTAAAGCGTATGGGGACTGTGCAAGGTCCTCTCTATGGCAGTGCACAGCGAGCCTGTGTCCTGAGATGTCCCATGGGCCAGGAGAGACCAGTCACAACCATAGGCAAAGAGGAGGCAAAGGGCAGGAAGGAGCTCCTGTGTGGGTGAGCTGAACTTCAAGAGACTTCCTCAGCCCTGCAGCCAGGCTGGGCCTTGAGAAGCGCTGCACCCCAGAGGGCCCTTCCTGGTCTCTGAGGAAGGGGCCAGGTGCCTCCTGCCTTGCCCAGTGCATGAGGAGAAGGTTGGGAAGGGGAGGAGGAGAAGGGTAAAAGGAGCCATTAGTAGCTATGCTTGTGGCTTGCACAAGGCGGTGAGGAAAGCTGGGGAGTATGAGACGCGTTCAGGAGAGTCAACGCTGATGAGGTAGCACTAAGGATGGTCAAAAGTGAAGTGAGCTTTCTTTCCCAAAAACAGTTCCCTGTACCTGCCAGTGGGGAAATGTTGCCTCAGGAAGAGCTGGTTCAGGCTGTGGAGGATGCCAACACTGGCCTGAAATAACACAAAGGTAAGGAGATGGAAACACCCTGATGTGGAAAAGAAAGGGCACCATTTCTTTGGCATTGCATATCTCTGGCGTGCATCAATTTAGAGCGACAATGAACTCTTAAACCTTTAAAATTAAACTTCTTTTGTGGATTGACTTTTGTTTTTAAAGCTAGTATCTGCTTCCAGTGTTGTGCACCATTGTGAGTTCTGCTCCAACAGCTCTTTCCTTATAGCTCTCAGTCTGGATCCCATGTCCATTTACTACAGAACACTAAGCCAGGTTCTTCCCCAACCCCTCCCTGAATGTAAAACTGAGCAAAACCAGCACATTCCTCTTTCAAGGAATGGATATAAAACACAATTGAAAGTGAAAACAAGAAAAGGCAATTTAAAGCCTCTAAAGCTACATAATATGGCTGCAGAATAGGAATGGACAAAGGAAAATCTGTCTTCTGAAATGGCAATTTGTTTTTAGCAATCTTCTTGTAATGAAAACTGTCATGATCAACTCTAATCCTCTAGAAATCTAGATAAATATACTGTCTATCTGATATACAATGCAATTTTTATCTGTTAGAGGTGCCTGTTATTATTCTGGGTCTTTGAAGGATTCTGCTGTTGACGAGTGCTGCTGTTTTACTCAGGAAGCTTAATTTCCTGACAGAGTTGGCTAAGAAAGTCCCTGGATTTTCTATCTTGTGTGGTATTTTAAGGTAGCATTTATAATTAGGTTCTTTTCTGTTAGCAAATGGGAAACCACTCCTCTTTTTTTTTGTTGTTGTAAGTGTGTTGTACTTAAATCTTCCAGTCAGGGAAAGAAAATAGAACCCAGCTCTTCTGAGTCCGGGCCTGGGATTGTTATCAATAAGCTGAAGAGATAGTAGCTGCTGTTTCTTTCGACATTTTTATAGTTTTTAAATGACCTTTCCTCTACAACTGGATGAAATGAACTGCACGTTCCCTTTGAGTGTACTATGAAGGATTTGGAAATAATAGGCACTGAAAAGTCCCATAAAGCAGTTCTTGAAATGGATTTCTTTCTGTTAACTGGGATATGGTAGGATGGAGAAGCTGAAATGTATGTGGTATGCGTTCAAACATGCTTTGGACTCCTAAATGACAGCAGGGTTAAGTATGCTTAACAAACAGTCTCTCCTAAATTAAGTGGTTGCTACTGTTGTATGATGTGGTTCTCACTGCCATCAATCTCCAGATCCATCTTGCATACCTCTATTGAAGACTTCATCCTGTGATCCTGGGTGGTCAGTCCCTTCGTAATACGAGTTGCCATTGTGAAGGAAAGTCCCCACGGCCCGGCCCTGGCGCGCGTGTCCCACTGCGTCACTGAACACCTTGTTTATTTGCTCTTCAGACGGCATCCACCAGTCGGGGTTGGAAGTACAGTGCATCCTAATGAACTCTGCAGGAAAACATGCAAGAATAAAAACCAACTTGTCTTTGCAGCATCTGGTATTGCCCAGGCATCAAAAGCTCATGGGAAATAAGAGAGGAGGTATTGCTGCTCTACTTAAGCAGAAGTAAAGCCTTATGGGGGATGCCATGATAATGCCACTTGGACCTACTTTATTTCTGCACAAGTGTGTTTCTCCACATGCAGTGAATGTTGTTACACCTGGGCTACCTAGGTGACTCATGGGACCTGGATATAAAATCCCTTCTTGTGGAAATACAAAGAACTAATTTGAAGTGAAGGCTGCGATTCAGCATATGCAATACAGAAGCTAACACAAGCCAGGACTTATTTAATTTAAAACCTGTTGGTGCCTATACCTCAAGGTGATTGCTGTTGGATCTTTCTGACCTCCCACTAGTGGCTCCTTCAGCACCTCCATCCTGCAGGAGCCCCCAGCCTGCTGGAAAATGTCACTGCCATTATTTCAGTTTAGTGCTCCTTTCTGTTTGGGATATCTTTCCTTTTTTTCTGTTTGGGATATCTTTCCTTTTAAGTTCTGCTATTTTCATCTCCCTGTATTTTACATATATTTTTTCAGAGACTAATTTGGCCTTAGAAATAACTAAATGAGATCAGAGGGCTGATTTGGGGGGCCTTGCAATAGTTTTCAATGCAGGAGAAAATGAATTGTACTGCGTGTATTTTAGCTATTTAAATAGCTGCTGCTTTCACATACAGCTATTTGTATGTGATGATTACATTTTTTATAATTTTTTCTTCCGATTCTTTGATGTGCTATATGCTAGACTTGCAGAAGGTGCCTTGCCAGTTCTGGAGTTGCAACTGCTAGACATAGCTCAAATAGGAGTATTTGAACTTTGAAACATCCAAATATGATTTCAAATGTGAGGGCACCTTATTAGAGATATTGGATACATTGTACCTCATATGGAAACTGAGGTGCTTATTTATTCTGTAACATTAGTTATTCCCTCATGCAGTATTGTGTGTCCTGGGATATTTTAAAATTCCATTTTCTACTGTTGACAAGCCAACAGCACAATAAGTGGTGTAAGGTAACTTCATTACTAACATCACCACATCTCCAGACAGGGAATGCTGTGCTTTTACATGAGTTCCCATGCCTGCAAGGTATCTCATCTGTTGGACAATTAGGATGTGATTTTTGCATAGCTCCTCCAGCAGTGTGTCTACAAAAGTGATAGCGATCTCTTGTTTTAAATTCATTTCCCTGGAAATCCACACAGGCAACAGTAATTCCTACCTAGTTATGTTCACACATGCCCCCAACAGACTCGCCTTTTTCTGAGAGAAATGGTTACCATGTAAAGGAGTAATGCTGTAATTTAAGCACGCCAGGGTGTTTTAAAACTGGTTCCAGACGCCAGTCAGTTGTAGGAATATATTAAAAATGTTTATATATATATTTAAACTACTCTGAGTGCAGAAAGAGAACCAATTTGCAGTCCCTGCTACAGTGGAAAGGCATAATTAGCTGGGTTGAGAATTAGTCAGACGCTTGTTACCTTGGCTTGTAAATGAGTAGGAGCTAGTGGCCAATTCTCAGCACTGGAGAAAGTTGTCATGTTTCCACCCACACATGAAAACCCAAAGGGAGAGCTGTCTACTCTGCTTTCTTAGCTGGTCATTACATGCTGCATGTTTTGGCTTCCTCTTCAAGCTTCTGAAAATTAAAGAAACTACTCTTTCCCCCAAGGAGTGCTCCCCACATTCTGTGTGTCCAGGACATCAGAAAAGAGAGTGGCCAAAAGAAAAATTCCATGTACAGATGAATTTACTGTTAGTCTTGGGAGGCAGGTGAGAGAAAGGGGAAGAAAAGGGTATCAACACTCTGCTTGTGTGTACATTGTTAGGTGATACTTGAAGTAGCTCAGTAAATGCTAAAGCACTCGTATCCAGCCTTCCACGAGATCTGGGCCCCTGAATCTCTCTCTAAACCTCTGCAGCATGGTGTGCAAGGGACCTGCCCTTCAATTAAGCTCTGACAGAGTTCTGGTATTACCATTACCTGGTTACATCAGTGTACCCTAACCACAAGTCTTACCTACTTAGCCTTGTTGGATTCTTCTACCCTAAATGGGAAGAGGCCCCATATATGTGGTATATAACCACTTTGGACTCCAATTGAGTGAGTAAAGATATTTTTATCACTGACTGACCACAATATAGCTTTTTACATTGCATTGATTAGTAAAACATTCTTGAGGTTAGTTCAACCAGAATTTCATGTATATGCTCACAAAGTACTATAAAGTTAACTATAAGTTAATTAAAGAAATAATAAGCTTATGCATTTATACAATGAAGCTGTTGATACTAAAAACATATTTTTACTTTGGCTTTAAAAAGTCCTGTTTTGTATGTTTTATTATAAAGCTTGGTGTACGAGCCTTTTCAAACAATTTTAGGAAACCAAAGTACACAACATTCTTTTCAATCTGTACCCTTTCTGTGCAATATTCTCACTTTCTGACATTGTGAAATTCTTGCAAAACTTCCCTTCCTTTTGAGGCTAAACATGGGGGAAATTTGTTCCCTAATGTTTTCAAGCAATGTTGCATCAGTATGCCAAAAAAGAAGTTAAATTCTTGACAACATGCTTGTGTACACTTTGTAGGTAATTAACCTTCAGATGTTCTTGACCCTCGAAGATGTTTTCAGACCTACTCTGAAACTCCAATGATGCACTGCGTTCTTGTGCATCATACCCTTGCTAGACATTAGAGTGTAACTATTCCTTCAGTTAGTTTTGCTGTGTATCAGTGCTAACAAATGACCTGAGTTTATTATAAAAGCATGTAATCAGGATTGTCTGGTTTTGCCTCATTGCTTTTTAAAGTGTATTAGTGTTGTGTCTCCTCTCTCAAATAAGCAGCCTTGTTTTTTCCCGTCAAAAACACCCAAAACACATATATTATATATACATACATACATACTTGTATGTATGTATGAAAAGAAAGTGGAGGGTTTCTGGGTGCTTGTCACCTGCCTGTGAAACCCCTTCTAGTTCTGCAACTGTCAGCCAAATGCTTCTACTGAGCCAGAGCCAATGTGGTGAAATGAGATCACATATGGTGGACACTGAGCGAAAAGATGCAGTACCTCTGAGACATGTTACTTTAACTGGATCCAGAGGACGTCTTTCAGGACCTGTCTCTCCTGACTGCACTGACCTTTTCCTTTTTCCAAGGCCGCATGAGTACTTAAGCTCATCGGTTGTGAAAACAAATCTGATGAGATAGCGAAGGAGCCGTCGTCCATCTTTCTTGGAAGAATTTACAGCCTCATCCCACTGTTTACTAGTGATGTAGACAGGGTAGTTGTTCAGCAACTGCTTACTCCCCTGAAATGTAAAATATTTCTGTTGCTTATTTTACAAGGCAAATAAGTGAAGATGTCAGTTGCAATAAAAGATACATTTTTTTTTACTATCTGCGATACTGACAGTGAAACACAACCTGAAGTGAACTCATAATTGCTCTTACACAGAACGAGTACTTCTAAAATTACGTTTCCATTTTCTAGAACTCAAATTGGGTGAGGTATGATGAATACATTTTGAGAGGTGCAGCTATTGATAATTTCCACTTTCACAAGCAGGTTAAAAAGAGTTAAGAATCAGCGACTGGGCATGCTATTTAAGTGCAATGTTTCTTCTTAATATCTTAAAATGCATAAAAAGGGTCTTTGAAGAGCCTGATCAAATGGATTGCTTCATCGCTGTTGATAGTTTCCTTCAGAGGCAACTCTTTTGGTCTATTTTTATAATAAATTTATTACTTCTGTAGAACACACCTGAAACTTGACAGCAATTATGTTACTGTGAAAAATGTAAAGAAAATAAATAAAGGAACTATGAAAACTAAAAGCTTCATTATTATTAATGAATTCTGTATTAACTCAAATTACAGCTTTACAGAAATGCCACTGTGTCAGCTGGAAAGAAATTTTCCTTTTAACCTTCATAATTTGTGTGCTTCAATATTCCAACATTAAATGAATGCTGTGGGACTAATTATGGAGATTCCTGTAATCCACACACATTTATAAGCCCTCTTAAGTCAACTGTACCCAAATTGTATTTAATGCTTGTTGCCCATAAAATGCTATAGCTCAGGATTACGCAATTAATGTAAGATGGTACTGTTAATATACTTGAAATAGCTGAAGTACACAATAAAAACCCAAACCACACCCTCGTAGAGACTCATTCACTTTTACAGCTGTACCTCTTTATCAAAACACATAAATCTGGAAGCCCAATTAGTAAACTCTTTGTGTAGCCCCCGGGTTTGACAGGAGCTTGCAGTGAGCTGGAGAAACACAGATCTGATGCTCGGCAAGGCAGCCACATGCCGCACTGGTGGGCAACAGCTGCAAAGTTCTCACTTCCAGGCCTTTGATATATGAAAACTATTTTAAGGACTACCCGTGCCTTCTTTCATATATTTATTATAGCATCTTGGGAGACAGCTTGAGAGCATCTTTGAAGTTTTTCCTCAGGTATTTGCTTTTAATTTTTTTTTGCAAGCTTGATAAATATAGGGAAGATTGAATTTAGTGAAGACTGTGCTGAGATTATTCTTAGATAATCTGTATGGTCTAGAGTACTACCATCTCTCAGTGGGCTCAGCATCACTGGGAGCTTGGCCTGTTTGACTGCCTGCTACTTGTTTGCCTTGCTGCAAGCTGCTGGCAAAGACAGGCTTTGTCTGTCTGAAGGGCCACTCCCCTGCCACAACATCTCAACACTTCACTCACTCCCCGGTAGCTGTAAATTCAAGCAAGTAGCCCCTAAGAGAAAGACCCTTCATCTAGAGTCTAGCCTTGTTATAATCTGGGGCTTTCTCTTTGCACTTTGTTATCTCCTGACATCACTGCAAACAGGTCAGGGTCAATTCCTCCCCCTCCATTCATGGTATAGGCAGCTGCTTTTGTTTTTGCCCAGTACATGAAGCCCTGGGAAGCCAGTAGTAAGTCTGAAGAGCTCTGCCAGAAAGAACATTACAATCCATCCAGTCCAGCTCCTTGTCCTCTTCCAACATGGTGAAGGGGCTGGGGAAGGAAGAATAGCAGAGGGGCAGCATGGAAAGCTCTATGGAGGTAATATACCTTTATGCCGAAGTAATTGTGACCACTCTGTCCCAGGGGGAGCTGACATGAGTACTTCCTTGGCTTGTTCCACTACATCAGTACAAAGGACCATGTAATCCTCGTGTTGGTACTTATTTTTTTTTCAGCAGCTAGCTTCACATCCCTTTTATATAAAGTCAATTATTTCTTACCTTAGATTTCTGAGACCTATTTTTTCATACTAAAAAAACCTTTTAGTGAAGCAAGGAACCATTCTTACTGATACCACTGCAAAGTATAAGCTGCAGGTAGCTGTAGGCACTGCCTTGTTTTTAAGCTCTATCAGGCCTGGCTTATGCAATGCAAGCCCATAACAGCACAGGGTAAGGCTCCAGGCTCGCTCATGTGCCTTAAGGACAGATGCTCATGTGTGGCTTTGTTAAGCAGCAAGCTATCCTAGGAGCTATTCTGTGTTTTTCTATATAGCACTGATGAAAATAGGGTGCAGAAAGGCCCAGCATCTCGATTTCATGAGAGCTCACATTGCTATTAACTGAGGAGAGGGTAATAAATTTTGTGTAACTTCCTCAGCCTCAATTTTATAACACTTCTCTCTTGTTTCCCCTGAAACTTGGGATATTTTTCCTCATTCTTCTCCAAGGCATGATATAGTGTTATACTACTCTGTTAAACAATTACTGGATTCCTGCTACAGACACACTTTCACTGCTTCCTTGGAAAGTAAAGCACTTCTAGGCAAAACATTCTCGGTAAATATATGATGTGGTTTGGTGTGTCCAGCAGTCATTAAACTACAACAAACATAAAACCTCCCAGAAATGAAGAAAGCAGACTCTGAAGGAAGAATCAAAATACAAACATATCTCTACTTGTATTTGTACATGATTAAGTATATGAATAAAAGATTAATATCTGTGTGTTCAATTAAATAAAAAATTCTATGATACTATGACTAGCTATTCCTTGTGGGATGTTACACAACAGTGTCACTTTTTACAGTACTTGAAAACTTTAGTTAAGCAAAAGAGCATTTAAAAAAAGAAAATGAATCCTTGGAATATACTTGAATGATAACAGCTAGTGATAAATATAAATATGTATATATCAATTTGCACAGGATAAAACTGAATGGAGGAGGAAAGTGATGCACACCCTGAACTGCTGCACGCCACATGCAGCCACTCTCAGTCACCCAGCTACAGCTGTCACCAGGCTAGCCCAAGCTTAAATTCCACGGTGTTTCTGAGGAAAGAGGCGAGAAAAACCACCCAAAAAGCACACCTGGTGCTGATGGAGGGAGTTACGTGCTGCTCAGTGAAGTCACTCTAGATTATACTAATGATCACTTTCCTCCATTTGGGGGATTACTGTACTGAAGCATGACAGTTTTTAACCTATTTTTTACCACTAAATGCCTACTGATGTATTTGCCTACATGTGTTTGCAGAATTGTCAAGCATAAAGGGATGTACACTACCTCGGTTGGATGGTCTGTTGGCTGCGGTACCATAAGCTGGTTGTGATGCTGAAGTACGGTCTTCAGATAATCTAAAACAGTCTGGCAGGGCACTGCATGAAACAAGTTGCAATTACTGTATATTAGCTATAAAGCACAAAATAGAACAACAATATTAAATCAAGCAGTGTTCTTTAGTATCTGTTTTCTATGTCTGTGAAATTTATTTCAAATAGGAAATACTTCTCATTTTGATTTGTGCAGACATTTCATTTAATAAATGTACAATAAGTGTTGTATTTCCTATACTGAAATTACTTTTATTTTCTGCCCATTAGTTTTCAAAGGGTTTTTTTCCAAGTTTGAAATTATAATTACTACAAATACAAATTAGGTCAGCAGTAATGATAATAAGAAAAAAATCTGTAAATACAGTAAAAATCCCAAACCATACAAAGGAGAAAACGTTTCTTGGACCTAAATAATGCATTGATTAACATGTAAATATGCTCAGATGTTTTTCAAACTGCAGTCTGATTAAATATACTAAAGAGATTCAATGACTCGTATATTTTAATTTCTATTCCCTCCCTCCTCCCAAATTTGTTATAAAACTAGGTGTTAGGCAAATTGCTTTATTTCTCTTTTCCCTCATCCTCCCCCCTTTCCATTCCCATCACTCTCATCCATTTCAGTAGCGGTACCAACATCCTATTCCCTTCTGTTGAGGTGATAGGTTAATTAGGGATGATTCAATTATGGGTCTCTCTTAAGCAGTTGCTGCCACATCCCTGATTAACTCTGGAGTATTTTTGAAATACAGCTCTTTTCTCCTGAGCCTGAAACACCATAGGAGAATTAAACAGATATTAATCCAACATTATGACTGACTTGTGCAAGACTAAATAAGCATAGATTTTAAGGTACCTTATGACTCTTGCATTTCGTATGCATTGTTTTTGTAAAGTATTCAGATTTAATCACAGCTTCAGCTCAAAATGCAGAAGAAATATTTGTGTTCCCTTTTTTTGCATTACTATTTCTTGGCATTTTATTCCTTTACACCTGAAAAAATGTGGTGTTTTGGGCTTTATCTTAAGCTGACAATCTGAAAGCAAGCACTGAAATAGCTGAGAATGTCTCAAGGTAGGATTTACGGGTATTTTGCCCTCTTTCCTTGGCAGTCACACCACACAGCAACTATGCCCCTGTCTAGGCAGCCAGGGTGCAGAACAACATGTGCAAAACAGACCCTTTACTGAGGGATAAGTGGAGTTACATCCAGCAGTCTGCATACAGAAGAAAGTGCCTGACAGGATGAATAAATTCCTATGTTACTGCACCCCACATTGACCTCTCTGCAAAGACAACCCACCAGGGTATTTACTCCTGCTTCTGTTTTTTCACACAGTAAGTCATTTCACCGAAGGCTATCGAAGGATGTGTTTACCTATGTTCTTCCAAAGGGATGGGGCTTGAGTGAGAAGGCAACAGGAAATTAACCTGTTGTGTCCCCAGCAGATGAAGTACAGCTCTACTTTATGCTGCTGATAAAATGCCTTCTCATTACCAGTGAGAAACATGAAAGTACTAAAAGCTGGCCGAAGCCCATAGAAACTTCTATCTTCATAAAAGCAGGTTTGAGCACAAAATTGTATGATTTTGTTATCATTGTAGTGAGTGGGAGATGCTGAGCACTTTTGCCTTTAAAGCCATGACAGAGCACAGTTTGCTGTTGGTACAAATAACCTCAGCCTTTCAAACACCAGGTGCTACTTGCAAATCCAGGCTTATTGGGCTGCCATATTAACTGAAGCCTAGAAGAAACCACAAAGAGGGCAGCACGAGGAGTCGAAGCTTTGGTTTTGCTCCTGCGTCCCTCTTATGGCTCGGCAGATATTCTCTTTGCTGAGAACTGTTTCCTCCAAATCCTTCAGCAAATGTAACTTTGTATGAACCTGGGGGGTCCAAGCTGTGAAGATGAATAATCATTTAAGTCTACTAGCTTATTTATTTTGTTTATCTTTGATGTGGCCTCTATAGGGTTAACAAGATCATAGCCCCAAAGGGCTGATACTCTGCATGCTTATGCAGGTATCCACTATCACAGACATCACCAACAGGGATTTGTGCTGACTGTAAGCAGTGGGAGAGACACCAACATCGAAATAACACTTGTTATGATTTAGTAGAAAGACTGTGGGGAGGCAGTAATTTTCCTGCCCATTAGGGAAGAAGTTTCCAAAGCCTTTCCTTCCTGAAAGTGCCAGCATCACAGAACAGACACTGGAGGTGGCAAAGTAACCTGGCCTGCAGCGAATGAAAGAGCAAGGTCTTTGCAGGAGCTAAAGGGCAAGGAGGAGGAGGAAGGCTTACAGGGGAAAGCTGGTCTGGCTAAGAAGTTAAGCAGGACACATCCAGGAGGTGGCAGGTATTTGCTGTTATCGATCCACCTTTGAGACTTTGTGGTTGTTCTAGGTATCTGTACATTGTAACAAGTGCTTATTCAGCACAGCTTGTCACAGAGTATCCTAATTTCTCTGCAGAGTATCCTAATTTCTAATAAATAGTTGAACAGTGCATGTGGTAGTCACCAACTGCGCCAATGACAAAAGCCAGGCTATGATCCCTCAGCCTGAGCCGCCACAAAGCACAGCAACTCCCCAGACTAAATCCTCCTTGCAACAGACAGCATCAATGGGTAAAAGACAGTAGAACTCAAGTAATCATCTTTCAGTGATGCAGTTTCTACCCACAGGAACATAAACCTTATTTCAAGTCCGCATTTTGTTTTCCTTCAGACTGGGTTTTACAAAATTTTTGGAAACGAAATGGAAAATGCCTTTTACTCGTTACATACCTAGTGGTAAAATAATTTCTCCTTCTTCACTTTGCTAAGCTCACCACTGACCTTCCAGAGGTGCTGGGCTCTGCTAAAAGCAGAGTCTCTACACCTACTTACATGTCTGTACAGCTGAAGGCTGTGGCTCTTTTGGCCGTGCTGTGCATCAGTACTCAGGCAGAAAGTCACTGTGTCTTCCAAAAGCCTTTCTCAGTGTCCAATTCCAGGGGCTGAAACCAAGCAGAGTGATGTTCTCTGTGCCCCAACACATGGTAACCACACTGTGGTTGGCCAGGTCTGTCATCTCCCATCTTCCTCACTCACAGCTCCCTCTGCACTTGCAAGCTGTAAGCAATGACTGTGTGCTTTCCCTCATGGATTAAAGTATTAAAAGCATGGGCTGTGAACAGTTTCACCAAAAAAATCCCTCCAGAGATTCAACTGCATCATGACAATTTCCTGAATGCAAATACAAATTTGTATTTTTAAATCACTTTTTGTAATATAATATTACAAAATATTATCTGAATATCTGCAGTACCCTCATCAACAGAACTTTTCATATCATCAAAATCATAATTTAGCAAGATGTTGCCTGGTACTAATGCCATTTTTCTGTTTTAGTACTCTATTAATTGAAGCTGGCATCAGCTGTACAGTTTGTTTGTCTATGCTCAATATCAGGCTAACGAATCTGCCATCATCCAGGACATCTCATGTCCTTTAAAAAAAAAATCAGATAATATTTGCATCTTTCAGTCTTCTGAAGCATCCAAAATATTATAACACTAAGAAAAATTATGGTCAGAGTTGTCTTTTTCATGTTTGGTTTAGCTCCAGAAGTGAGTTGTCCAAACCTCACGATTTTGAAGACAAGCTGCTTTGGTAGCAGCTGCCTAGTGCCTTTGGTAGTAAGTTGATGTGCACTTAGGGATGAAAAGCTGGTGTGCCCAAGCAGCTACTGCTCTTCAGCTGTCCCAGCACTGGGAGGGAGCTGAGGCTGTCCCACGTGAAGCTACTGGTGAACATGTGATAACACCCAGAGTTACAAGGGAAATGGAAAATATTTCTACCTGCTTACCATCATCATTATATTGGTGTGACTGAATCATGTTACCCTTCACAGTTAGCAGAACAGAAATACTCAATGAACAGTTCCGTATTATTGGTAAAATCTATTTCCATCTGATAATGGTCCAACACCATTATTAGAATGTCATATTTTTCCTTTATTTTGCCAGGGAAAGAAAGCCTTCTCTAGACAATGCTCCAGATTTAATTTTAATTATTAATTTGCCACTAATCCAAACTTCTGCTTTTTACACATCACCATTAACTTTCCCTCTAATATTTGTTATGTTTCTAACTGATCCTTTCCCTCTAAGCTGGTTGGTTACATAAACAACATTAAACTTTCCTCCTAGATAGTCTTTTGGGGCCCTCAGGAAGATGCTTTTAAAGTTTCCCTATTACCACCCACTCTATTTTTTTTTCTTTTTAAACCTTTGCCTCTAATAATTGTTCCCAAATTTTTATGAAGTGCCAAGCACATCTCTAGTATTCGTTTGAGCTGGGTTTTTGCTCATTATAAATGTTAGTGGGACACGATCACTTGCATTGGTATCTGTCAAAATGAGAACTCTCATTTATCCTCCCAAAAATGCGGCCTCCAGTGAAAAACATTCCAGGGCTGTTTATATTGCCAAAGCACAGCACTGTGAAGAGATGCTTGGGCTTGCTGAAAATAAGGCATGTTTCCAAGGTAAATAAAGTGTATCTCCAACCTCTCCTGCAGCATCAGACAGTCCCAGTGAGAAGGGATGGCTCACCCCAGCTTGGCTCTGTGTCTTTCTGCCGTGGCCTCAGCCCCATAAACAGACAGGAAGAAATCTGGTTATTCTGTTCATTAATAAGATTTTGTGCTCCGTAGCTGACACTGGCTAGTATTCCTCCTGGTGTTTTGCAGAAGATGAATCCCTTAGCACTTGAGACCATTTATGTCTGACTCACCAGTGAGGAGGAGAACTGGGAAGGGTGCACATCTACATCCACCCTGCTCAGGCCAGCAGCTGTTAGCTGAGACTGGCTCAGCACTGCAAAGTGTCCTCCTTCACTTGACCTTGAGCAATGCTTCTCTCTGAGTTCATTGCAGGGCATTTCTAAATTGATGCTCGACTGTCAAAAAGATGTAACAAATGATAGGGAAGGTGCTGACGAACCACAAGGCTGTGTGAATTTCTTATAACATTAATGGAGATGCCTTTGCTGCCTGAGATTTGGACAAGTGTGCACGGCTTGGATTATTTTAGCTCACAGTCATTTGTTTCAATAGTCAGCTGAAAGCCAGTGAAAGCTGGCTTGGATGGTCCACGAAGGCAAGTTGTTCAGGGTGTGATGACCTGGCAAAACAGCAGGGGGCAAGGAGAGATGGGGGCTAGGATCTGTGGAGGAACTGATCTCAGTGCTCAAGAGCCTACAAATTTGGATATTTGTGACTGGATGGAAAAATAAAACCTGCACCCATTTGTAGTGAAAGCATACAGCAGAAATCAAACGAATTGACATAATATGTAGGAGAGTGTTAGGGACTTCCTAAACTGACCTAGATGCCAACTGAAAACAGGGAAGGGAGAAAAATTGTAGCAAATATCCCATTACTTTAAAAATCCTTTTCAGCTGTGTTTTCCAGGCAAATAATTTAATTTCTATAAATCTGCATCTGAAAAGCCATTGTACTTTTAATTTTCTTTTGCAGTAGATTTCTTCCAGAAAAAAGAATATTCCCCTCCCATATGTCCCTGGGATGTATACCTCTGCAAAAACAACAGATTAAAAGAGATAAAACAAGGTAGCTGTGCATCTCATTCAAGTGATGCTGCCACATGCTCCCGTGGCTTTTATTTTTGTCCGTGCTCTCTCACATTCTTTCTACTCATAGGAAGGAGCCTCCTTTTGTGATCCCTTTCAGAAGTGAAGTCTTCCCTTTGGAAGGGACATCCTCTGTAAACCCCTCTACCACACATTTTTACTGCTGGTAACTAACAGGGAAACCAAGAATTTCCCTGTGAGAAGGGCCAGCCGTTTGTGTCACTAAAAACCAAGTGTTTACTTGCAAGAAGCAAATTGAGACCAGGGAGTTCATCCTTGACAGGCTGAACCTTGAACAGGGCAGCCCCTCACAAAACTCCCACCAGCTCCTGTTCCCCAAGTAGGCGAAGAAAACTGATCTCCCAAATTCTTGTGGGTTTGTACCCAGAAACACGGAGAAAACAGATAAAGCAAGCCCTGGTTGGCTGCAATTACATGTTTCAGTAAGTTTTTGTACTCAGGTTGATTTAGCAAAGTAAGCTGTCACCCCCAGCAGCAAGCAGAGCTGTGCTACAAATTCAAAGGGGTTCTTGTGCCAAACACTGGCTGACCGTGCTTGAGGCTCCCTCTTCCCACAGTAACTTCACACTTTGAAGCTGAACAGCCAAACGAGGCCACAGATCAGACCAAAACATCCAGAACATCAAGGGAAACCAAAGAAGTGGTTAAATGTGAACATCAAGAAAAAGGACAAAAAAAGGACATGAAAAAGTGTTCATCATAACCCTTGATGGCTGCTTTATCTACACTGTGGCTGTGGTAGGCTCTTTGGAAACATGAGGCTCTGAAAGTATAAAGGAGACTGGATTTGTAGGGAAAAGTAATATCTTTTATTAGATCATCCAATAATCAGGAAGAAGAGTCAAGCCTTGGGCATACAAAACCTCCTGGAAAACCTGTCTGACTTTTTCAATTACGTTGATATTAACTCCACCTGCAAATCCCACTTTGCTTTGGCTACTTCCAGCCACCATGGGTGCAGTCTCCATAGGTGACCAGGCCTCAACATTACAGGGGGTTTTCCTTCCCCATTTCTCCACTATTTGCTGGAGTACTTTTTGCTGCTGGGCTAACAAAGCAAGAATAATCATTGTATTTATCACACACTGCTTCATCTTACTTACTAATTTATACCTTTTCACTACTTTCAGACTGGTTTATCCAAAACCATGCAGCAACCCTGGGAGCACCAGGAGGCAAACCCTAACTCATGGTTATAGACCACTGCTTTAACCACCCGGAAATATTTTCTCCCTTTCAGGTAAAAAAGTGTGAGAAAATGATGCTGGTAATAATGAAAAACTGTTTAATATCCTCATATATTACATGGTTCAAATCCAGGTCTTATATGCAGCTCCACAAATATGTCTTTAAATTCACTGCTGGGAATGTATCACAGCCACAGTAATTTCTACATGGAGGCAAGAGACTAGAAGACACTTTTCTCTTCATGTGGATGGATTACTTTGCTTTGTTCTTGATAATCTCAAAACCTTAAAGAACCAATGGTGTTTGCAAACTCCTTCCAGAAATTACTTAAACTTTAATGATTTTTCAAAAGAAGACAACACACTGAATGAAAAGGTTTCTCTTCTGTTCAGTTGAATTGAAAACTGAAAATGTTTGGTTAATGTTTTTCCTAAAAAAAAAGAAAAAAAAAAAAAAGGGGGGGAAACTGGACAAGTTGGAAGAAGCTGCAGTGCTCCAAACTCCAAGCACTGAAATATGAATTTTTATTCAGTTATTCTACAGCTGGAACAATTAAGATTTCACACAATTAAGTATTGTTTCAGTCAAATCAAACGGGTATTTAAAAAAAAAGAGATCTACCCATTCAGCAACCAAAATATATGCAATGTTTTACCCATGTAATAATTTCTCTCTGCCTAAGAGTTATGGTAGGCTACAGGCAAAAAGATCCTACAGAACTGAAGGGCTTCTACAGCAACAGGGCAGAGTCCTGAAAACTGAAAAAACTTATTTTCTGTGTCCAAAAGCTGCAGGAGGATACATCTTCTGTAATATTTGTTAAAAAAGAAAAAGTGTCATTGCCTTTACATCTGCTGAGAAAACTCTCTTTTTCTCGGCAGTCTCTTTGTGAGCCTTGCTTAGCAAAGCTAGAGGCAGGGATGTATAGCAGCAACTATTTTTAGATAGCGAACTCTCATGGATTTTAAAAGGGCTTTTGCATATGGAAACTAAAAAAAAAGAAATGCAAAGTATTTCAGGAGAATGATAAAATGATTCATATTATACAGCAGAAGGGAGGGCTTGGTGCTTTATATTCTGCTGGTAGAGCTGCTAGTGGGAGCCTCAGTGACTGTGGAGAGGGCATGGTGCACACTGCCACCGTCCCACAGGTTCCCCTGCCAGCCTCATCCAGCCGCTCTGGACTAGCTCCCCGAGGATGAGAAGAAAAACCACTATGTAAAAAAATCTGCTCTTTCAGTGGCTTGCTGGAGACAGCATGGCAGCCTTCATGCTCATCCAGCTGCTGCCTCAGTTGCCTCTCCGCCACGCTCACGGCCTTCCCTGGCCCGTCGGATGCCCTGTGTGAGGTGGATGAATGCTCAGGGAAGAAAGTTTGTGCTCTGAGATTACTTTGATGTGATAGACGGTGGCAGACAATACTGAAACATTCTGCAGAGGGCTTTCTGTCTCCTTCCTGGGGCATGCAACATCTTGATGGACAAAAAAAAAAGGCTCAGGGAACTGTTTCTATACAGAGCTGGGCATTTCAAGTCACAGAAAAATTTCTGCTATTTTTTCAGTAGTAGAAGCGCACAGGAGCAAAATGAACAGTCGAGACGGAAACAATTAGACACTGCCTTCAGCTGATTTTCAATTAACTTTGCTCTGTGGTGGCTGTGTGACTGCCTGAGGAGCTCTGCCCTACCATGTAGCAAAATCTGAGGGAGCTTCTGTGGCTCTTAACACTTCTCCAGATACATGGATCATTTCAGACCTATCTGGATATGTTACCAGAGCACAGCAGATGTATCTGATGATGATTTTATGTTGGCAGATGAAATCCTACCTCTTTGCACATTTTTTATGTTTGTCTGCTTCCTATGATACACTGTTAGCAAGGAAGTTTCATGACTCCTGGGGGGTGTAAAATGACTACAATTATGCGTGTTTATCGCTTTTAAAGGGAGATGAGAGGTAAGTATGGTGACCCAGGTAAATACTGGCTGCTTAATCCAGCATTAATCCTAACAAAATACGAGCAACCACAATGAGATTCAAATGACAAAGATCTAAAAAAATGAATATAATTAATTCCAGTCAAAATGGTCTTATGGAAAGTAGATCTTGCCAGACTAACCTGATTGTCATTCTTTGATGAGTTTATAGGTTCACTTGAAAAAGTTAGGCTGAAGAATATAAGATACCTAGACTCCTGAAGGGTATTTAACTTACTACCATGAGTTAGTTGATTGCAAAAGTAGCAACACTCAGCACCTAGTCTAGCAGACTAGAACATATATAGATTAGGAACCTGCTAGTGACATCTCAAATATTTGTCATTGCAGGAATCATCATTAATAGATGTGTTTTTAGAAAGGTCCAACAGGGTTATAACACCCTCAATAGCATTCAACATTTCTAATCAGTACCACAAAGTTAATTTCAAAACAGTTAGAAAAATTCTGGATGATATAAAAATTGACATATCAGCAAACAGTGGGCAAGTGGGACAGTCAGAGCAGTCTGGAACACTTAGTACATGAACACAGACAAATACAAAGTGTGTACTTCTAGGAAGAAATGTGCACAGAATGCACAACCCACCAGGGAAACCACGGGTGCAAGTGAAGAGTCTGTTCACCTTTGATCAGGCTCACAGGAACATATTGCATGCATTTGCAGTGCCCAAATTTTAAAGAAATTAGCAGAAGAGGAGAAAAAAACTGCAAAGAAGGATTCAGCTCATTTGAGGAGTTTCAAACAGTTCTGCTTGCTTTGTTTATTTAAAATGGAAATTAAGTCAGCTTTCAGTCTGTAAGTATCTTCAATCAGAAGAAGTACCAAGACCTATGGAGCACTTCATTTAGTGGAGCAAAGCATAAAAGTCAATAGCTGAAAGCTGATTTCAGGTAGTCAGGCAGGGAACAAGGCACATATTTCCACCAGTGGAATTAAGCACTGTAACCAGTTGTCAGGGTAAGAGACAACCACTGCTCACCAGCGACTGGAGACCTTCTGAGATACGCTTGAAACAAATAGAAGTTATGCGCTAGTGAAAGTCAAAAAAACCACCTGTGTTCAGTCCAGGTGACTGAATGAAAGCTGTCAGTCAGATTATGGACCCTACAGGATCACTTCTGATCTTACACACCTGGAGGAAGGACTCAACAGGAGTTGAAGCCCACGCAATTCCGTTTGTCATGCAGCGTTACCAGATGATGTACTAAGCACTGCTGAGACCAGGGAGAGTGCATGAGTTATGGCAACTCCATATCTTTGGGAGGGGTGAGGGAGTTACTCTAAATTTTGTGTTTTCCCTGCACTGAACAACGCTCCTTATGGGATTTGCCAGTATCCCTATGGACCAACGCACAAAAGAAAAACACAATGAGATATAAATAATGCATAGTATATCACTGGTAGCTGGGCAGAATTAAGAAGACTACTGCTTGCATTTTGCTCAGATTTTGCAACTGCCTCTACATATTGGGGAGCAGTTGGTTACTGCCTTCTTCCTTTCTGCATAGTTAGCAGCTTTGAAGTATTTTCTCTCTTGCAGCTCATGCTATACTATACATGCTTTTCTGCCATTCAGAGATTAGTTCAATTAACTTTCCATGGATCTACGCTAAGCACCTTAGCTTCAGGTAAAAAAGGTGTAGTTCCCTAGTGTTTATACAAGTCAGAAGCATGCTGTATGCTTTTTTTCTTTGCTAAATTCCAATTTGCTTTTAGTATTACCATCTGAGGTGTAATCTGCCTGTACTGAAAGTTTAGAAAATACAGGTCCAAGACACTTTGTTCTTAACCCATACCATTCTTCAAGCATCTTGGCACACCTGGGTTTAAAGGGCAAGAGAAGCCTTTTACAGAAGGGGTTTCTATTTGATTGGGAGTTTCTGTCCTTTTTCTCTCTCCCAGTGGCTTCTAGGTATTGCTGAACTGGAAAAGTTGTTAGGATTTTTTTTCAGATTTTATTTGAAGACAAATGGGAGGAGATGTATTAATGCTTCTCCCTAACACAGCAGTAATTTAAGAGAAACTGTTCAAGGTAATATGCAAATTTATTTCAGATAAAACTATGGATGTAACTTTGCTTAGTTTCCTTATGTAACCAAAACAAGAAGCCCCAAAAGGGAAATAGGTTTACAATGTCACTTAAATAACAAGACAGATAAAGAGTTACAAAAGCGTATGTTTGAAATTACTATAACAAACCACCTGATATTTGGGATTTGGGATTACAAGTACATCCCTACCTGAACATGACTAACTAGTGTAGGACTCGAGATTCACGTAAATGAGTATCAGCAAATAATTTTCCACTGGGCACAGCTATAGGAATTTTGGCTGGAGACAAATTCCAGTGTTTGATTACTGTGATCACAACCTTAAAAAATGACTAGAACTTTAAATAAACTATTACCCAAAGTATTTTTATCACTGAATGGCAACATTATACGGCAGGGGATTATTTACCTGGAATGCTCTCCAATTTTCTACGGAGTTCCTCATTTTCTTGTTGCAATGAAATTACCTCCTGCTCTAGCTCTTGACACCGAGGGCAGTAACCTTCTTCCTCTTCCTCCTCTTCCTCCTCTGGAAGTGTAGAAGATGATGGATGACCATGAGATTCTGATGTTGCTGGAGATGTCCATCCACCTAAAGTGTGTACTGGAGAGGTTGAAAGTGGATCCACATCTGCCAAATGGCTAAAATCATTTATTGATGAGGTGTTCTGAGAAGGGAAGCTCCCAGAAAGCAAATAGTTCTGAAGGGAATCAGTAAAAACTCTCAGAAAGGCTGAGGTTTGTTGTTTCTTTTGCATATACTGCATCTCTATGTCTAAAATGTCTGACGTCTGACTATGGACCATTTTCCCGAGCTGACATTGCTCTTGTCTTTCACTATAATTTGGGTTTTCCTGCTTTATACAAGAAATCATGGACTGAGAGTGATTGTTGTCCAGTAGCTTTCCACCACAATTTAAGAGACTTAGAACCCGGCTGCATTGTTGGGCAAAGGCATCCAGAATCATTCGACTCTCTGCAACAAAAGAAAAGATGAATCACAGAAACCTAATACAAAAGGTTATGCCAAGGCAGTAGCAGCTAGATGAATGTACACAACTGTTTACACTAGCATGCATTTTATTTCTGAACACTTTAAAATTATGGTCTCTGCTTTAATACTTTTGCAATACTGTGATTTAAAACAATCCCGACTTTGTTTCTATTTTGAGAGTGCCCTTGTGCCCTTGCTGTTAATCAGAAATGCATTGTGATGATAGACACTGCTTACTGGCATCTTCTTTCAGAGGGATTAAGTCAGGAAAACAGGGAAGAAAATACAAATTCCATCCAATGTGCCACAAGTAAAAGTTCAAGTAAGTACTTCCATGAAAGCCTACTTCAAGCTGCTGGAGGGCATTGTCTGTACATATCTCCAGGACTTTGCACCACACCTTCAATTCTATGCCTGGTTCCTCTCCAGCAAGGCTTCCAAGCTTAGTTTTTTCTCCTTTTTGTCTTTGATGCACTTGTTTGACATTGGGCGTGGGACACTCCACACAACTGATGCCCAATTCTAGGGGCTTTGCTTCTGTTCCTTTTGCTCTAGGTTCCAGGTATGTCCAGGAACAACTCAGAGTGATCAGCACAAACCCCTCTTAAATCGAGCAAAAGCATCCAATGGGTTTGTGGGCCGGCCAGTATGGCACAGTGAAGAGCACAGTTCTTCAAGATGCTCTGGATACAATCAGGAAACTCTGCATAGGGTTGTGCAGCAGTTTCTGGAGGAAGCAGCTCAGCTCTGGAAGTAGGATAGGGATGCCATGCTGCACCGAGTCAGCTTTGCCTCTAATGACAGGAGGTGTCATGTCTCAGGGAGCAACAGCAGCTACAAGCTAAACCTACACAGCAGGATGGTTCATTTCTGCAATGTCTACATGTACAGCTCAAGTTGCTACAATGCTTCTTGGACCCAGAGAGAAAATGACCAAGATATTTATGATAGAGCCTGTTAGGCTCCCCAGTAGAAACAGTACCTTTAATTTTTTTTTAGCTTATTCAAAGCTAAGTTCCTCTAGGTATCTAAACAGATGTAACTAACATTTTGCATGAGAAAAAAAGACTGGTGGGTTAAAGCGCTGCCAATTTTGGAGAGCACTTCTCAGGCAGGCTTGACTTTTAGAAAGTGACAAAGGCATTTACGATTGAAAAGGCAACCTGCTACAGATACATGAGACTAAGCACCCCCAGACCTTCATTTACCTGAACTTCATCAGTAGCTCATCACACTCATAATACATAAAGAACAGAAACCTTCAGAATTCAGGTCTTTATAAAGTGGCACTTTTCACAGCACTTCTTCAAGATCCAGAAGATACCCTGTCTTGTGGAAAATCTACTTCACACTGAGGTTAGTACTGCTGGCCTGAAGAATATTTGAAACAACACTAATTTGCATTTGCACAATCCTCCAGACCTCTGCAAAGAGGGCAGAGCTGAAGCAGCATACAAATACTTTCAGTCTCGAATGCAGCCAGAGGAGACCTCCCTGGCACAAAATCTGAGGATGTGATCTCCTGAGGACTTAACTGAAAGAACAGAAACATGGGGTGGGCAAAGCAAACCCAAGCCCAGTGCTGGGTCACGAGGCTGTCCAGAGCCACGCAGGGATTGCCCAGGGACTCCATGTGAGGACTGGAGTAGCCCTCAGACCATTTTGAGCATCCTTGCCATCAGCCTCCTGTTTTTATGAGCTGTACCACACTCCTGTAGACGGGTTCAGACTAATGAGGGCAGATTTCTACAACACATCTTTGATCCAAAGCACGATGCAATACCCTCTGCCCGCACTACAAACTCCAAAGGGCAGAAATGCAGAGGCACTGCTGCCCCCTTTGCAAGGGGGTGCCAGTGAGGTGCCAGGTGCTCTGCAGCGTCCATTACCTACTGCCTCTCCTCTTCTTCTACACTAACCTAAGGCCAGCTGTCATTAACCCTTACAATCAATGCAACTGCAAAACAACACAGCCCAACAGATCTAGTATGAATTAAAAGATGAGAATCCTGGTGATATGGCAACTTTCTAGTTGAGATAAGCCAAAAGGAAATCAGGAAATTCAAGCATCACTAACAACCTCAAGATGTGCTTTCTTTGCCTTATTTCTTTTCACATTTCCCCTTTAAAATTATTACAGGATGATATTGACTGTAACTTTGCAATCTTACTACAGAATGGTTTTTTCATTCATTTTAATCCTATAATCTGATTCCAGACCTGAAGTCATATATACCATTTGTTTTTTAATCATTATTGTCCTTGTTCACAAAACAGTTACTTATTCTTTGCATACCCTTGTTGCATGGGGACAAGATATGAATGAAACAACTGAAAAGGGATTAGACTATTATAAGATATGTTATTATAATATTATGGTTTATTCTAAAAACAGCAAAAAGTAACCTGACATTCAAATTACTAGTTTCGAAGAATACCAAAATACACATAAACATCAGTAAAGATTAAATTAATTATTAGTTTTGTTTTAAAATTTAATGCATTAGACACATTCACTGTGATAATGGTTTAAAATGCAGCTGAAATTTTGTACAGAAATCACATTATTGATTTAATCTTCAGTATCAGATATACTACAAGGACACAATAACAGCAATTACTTATTTTTTTCTTAACTTCAACCCATACTCAAAGACATAAAAGCAAGCCATGACAAAGCAGGGCTTGTTTGAAAGGTTAGCCCAGAGATGCACAAATGCTTTTTTTTTGTGGGTACTGCTGGACAGCAATAGTGAGGTATGCTCTCAGCACATATTCTGGAAATATCTGTCTCTGTGCTGAAGTAGGTTCTGCTTTGAAGAGAATTCATCGCCAGTAATGGTGCACACACCCACAGTCTGAGCAACCCTAAATGAGAATGATAACTACAGTTATTTCCTATGATAGAGAAAAAAATAAAAACAAATGCTGCCCATTTAGCACATATTGTAGAAATTGGGATTTCAGCTTTTACAGACTGTCTGTGATTAGAAATGCAAGCACTGTACAATGTCTAATCACTTAAGAAATGACAAAAAGTTGCTTTTATGTGATTACTACTGAATAAACGCCAATCTACGATTCTTAATTGATTTAATATAATGTATGTATTTTCTACGAAAGCAGGATTCTATTGAAATCACTGCTCTGGACTAAAACAGTGTAAGCAGTTTATTACAGTCTTATTGTGATATTCCTTTTCCTTATTACCTTGCTCACCAACCATGTAATTCTAATGTCTCAGACCCTAGAGTCTTTAGTCTTACAGGACTTCTATCGACTTTAACTAGACATTTGCCTGGAAGTGGACTTGCTGGATAAGACCCATAAAGTGCTAAGAGAACCAGATGAAATTGCTAAAAGCATAAGTATTCCTAACTAGATTATTTGAGACTGCAAGGAAGCAGAAGATACTATCATATGGCAAATCAAGTGCCAACTCCCAGATACAGCATTCATCTTTACATCTTTTTCTCATTGATGATGGACTAGGGGATCTTCTCAGCTATTCAACTGCCAGACTGAAAACAGGGTTTAGTATGAGCAAACATCTGAAACTCAATCTGATAACTTCCACTAATGCATCAGAAAAGTTGTCTGGAAAATTTGGCAGGTATAACTTCAGCTTTTTCTACACCTAAGGATCTTTTCAATACTTAGATCAGACAGCTTCATTAATAAGGCATTGTGTTGGGTCTCAGTGGCCCTGGATACAGGTTGTGGCTTTTCCATAGTTCCCTTTGTATTCTTGGGCAGCTGGTTTAAAAAAGTCATCTTTATAAGTATTCAGTGGGTCTGAATACCACACATTCTCTCCTGCAGGGAATGTATTCACTGGTATTTAATTTTCAGAAAGATTGTGACGTTCAGGTTCCTTAGCAATTTCAATCATCTCACTCTTCACCTTGCAGTGACTTAGCCCTCTCATCTGATTATTTATACTTCTTGATTTGTTTATTATAGTACTTTTATTAATTGAGATAGTGGGGCAGCAGTCCTGTATCCCTTGAACTGGCCTTTATTCAATCATAGAGACTTAGTCATTATGTTTTTAGGTATGAGCACTGCTGTAAATATCAGTGCTTAGGTCACAGAATTGAGAGCATTTGACACCTCCTATGACTAAGCAATGTTTATTTTGGGGGGCATTTTGCATGAAGATCATCGAGATGGTTCAGTGTATTAAGACTACAAGTGTCTGGCCATTTCAGTAATGATCTGAGAGATCTACTTCCAGATGAGGGCTCCCAATTCCTAAGGTAAGGCCAAAAGACTGGTCTTCACCTTCGCTGTTCATGGAACAAACTGTTTTTCCTGTCTGAGCATGACAGAGCTTTATTAACTGGTCATGTTAAATATGCCACATTTTTGGCACTGCTAACAGGTGTTACCAGCTCTGCTCTTCTTCCTCTGCTTTCCATGAAAGCTCACCCTAAGCTTTAAGCTGCACTGTAAGGTCTGCATCATCCCTTTCCTAAGGAACAGGGCTTTCTTTGGTGGATTATGGTACTGTTCAATGCACATGCTACCAAAGACAGATACACATTGTTTTCATACCAGGAAAATAATCTGAACAGATTAATAAGGAATCGATATTTTAGAGAAGAAAATGGGTATCTGCTGGTGCTTTGAATGAATGCATCTGTGAGGCTCACAGCAACAATAGTCAGAGTAACCACTAGAGGAGAGAGAAGGATTGTGTTGCAGTGTAGCTTCACATTTCTCATTGTAAGATGACATTTCTCATGCAGGATTTTCCTCCTTTCCCCAGCCCCTCTTCCTGCAATTCTGCTGGAGTATGGAAGTGAGAGCGGTCTCTTAGAAAGCAACTGAGGGAAAATCTGGTCACTCTTGGGAAGAGCTCTAACCATTAGAAAAAGCTGCAAAAATATGGAAGCATCTTTAGTCATGACTGAGTTTGAGGAGCCCATTCTTAAAAGCAAACTTGTAGCTGTGAATCCCAAGAGGCCAGAAATGTCATGCCTGAAGTTTAGGAATCAACTGCATTAAGTGTTTAAGTTGCTGGCACAGAGTTAGGCATCCCAGGAGAGGTGTTTTACTAGCTATTTGCTCACTGTTGCCTGCATAAGTGAAAAGGTATCAGCAAAAAGAAGGATATCTCTAAAATAGGTGGAAATGGGTGTGCTTACAAAACTGACCTACAGCACTCCACCCCTTTACTCAAGCAAGCACCTGCCAAGTGCTGAGTATAAACTAAGTGGGAAAACTGTACTCATCATGGATGGTGACTGCCTTGTAGAGTATGCACATGCAGCTGGACACCTGCTAAGGGGATGATCTGTCCCTCCCTACAACATCCACCACTTGAGATGAACCTGTGGCTAAGAGGTGATCTGGATCTGTTCTCCTTGCTGCTGGCCAAAGTACAGGGTGACTGCGCATGGAGCACAAGCAAATGCTCCTACTCTCCAGGGGCAAAACCCCAGGTCTGCTTCCCCAGAGGCAGCCTGAGCTATTAAATTGGCTTGCATATTATTTAAGAGGATTTCAAGCCTGTGGAAAATGGGAATACTTCAAGTACATACAGCTCTGGGGTCCCAACTAGCTCCTTGCTCATCTGAGCAGTGCTACAGCTCCCAAGCACAAGGTGCATGGTGTTACTCCATCACCAGGCAGGAAGGACAGGCACACAGTTCAGCAAAACATCCCTACCTCTGGGATTAAAATATCCAGGAGATCTAAACCTCGCCTATTACTTTATAGAATCAAAGAATGTTTTGGGTTGGAAGTGACCTTAAAATTCATCTAGTTCCAAACCCCTTACTGTGGGCAAAGACACCTCCCACTAGACCAGGTTACTCAGACACCCATCCAACCTGGCCTTAAACACTGCGAGGGACGGGGCACCCACAACCTCTCTGGACAACTTGTTCCAGTGCCTTATCCTGCTCACAGTAAAAAAAAAATAAAAAATCCATATATCTAACTTAAATTTCCCATCTTCCAGTTTGAACCCATTAGTCCTTGTCCTGTCACTTCAGTTCCTCTTGAAGAGTCCCTCTACAGCATCCTTGTGGGCCCTTCTAAGATATTGGAAGGCTGCTATGAGATGTCCTTGCAGCCTTCTCTTATCCAGGCTGAACAGCCCCCACTTTCTCAGCCTGTCTTCATAGGGAGGTGCTCCAGTCCCCTTACCAACTTCGTGAGCCATCTCTGGTAATAACTATCAGCCTCTTGTAACAGCTTGTGCAAAATACACTTGTACATACTGTACCAAGTTTCTGGTCTGTTTTCTCCTGTTCCGCTTCTCTTGGTACTTAATTCTGAGCAAAGGGTAAATTGGGACCCATATAGGAACCTAAAGTAAAGCCTGAATGTGCAGTTGAAGGGACAGGGATTTCAAAGAACTTTGGTGCACAAATGGCAGTTCCTTCACTGTCTCCTTCTTTAGCATAGGACTGAATTAAGGACAAGCTCTGCAGCCTGCTCTAGTACCTGGTTAGTACAATGTACACAGGAAGAAGAAAGTCCAAACTTCTGCTCATCAAAGCCCAGAGGGCTTTGCAGTGAATATGGCCTCATATATCATCTACCAGACAGCTGAATGTTTTCCATGGCGTAATCTGCTTCTGTAAAAAAATGTAGGTGTCACATTTATCATCAGTGTTTTGATTGTGGGCCAGAAAGAATACTTAAATACCACCATTTGGGCATTTCATACAAGACACAATTTCATGAAAAAAGATGACCTTCTGTCACAGATCACAGAACCATGCCCCAGAGATGTGAATTCTCTGGATAATCTATTCAAGTGTTAAACTTTTTTGGTAAAGTACTTGAATTACTTGTAACAAGACCTGCTAAAATCATCCAGCACAAGGCTACTTCTAAGAGAAAACAGGCATTAAAACATAGCCATATATCCTATTAAGTAGCATATCTCCCTGTTTAGTAAGGAAATGTCATCACATTTGTTACAAAGGCAAACAGCAACATACCAAAACAGGATCCAATTTTTCTAAATAAATAAATCAATGATGTGTCAAAAATTAACAGATGAGTTAATATACCCGATGTTACCAAAACCAGATGGTGCTTCATAATATTCATCCTGTTCAGTCAAACCCTGAATATATTCTGGACCATCAGTATATAAAATAGGATGCTGCTATTTGTGATGGCAAACAAAAGCAATCATGCCTGCCAAGCACATACTATAACAGGCAGCATTTCAGCTCTGCTAGACAGAAAGTAATTAGAATGCTTTTAATGTCCAAAAGAATGATGCTGATAGGCTGCCACAGATGTGTAGATTTATGAATATTTATATGGTGGTTTATAGCTGACACTTTTATCAGTTGAAGAAGATAAAATATCTGCCTGACTCAAAAGCTTGACAGTCAGGTTAATAAAATCTCATTAAAGAGAATGACCTATGCAATTATATAGGATTTATTGTAATTCATTTTTGATTGTACTCTGCTTAAAGATGCAATTTCCCATTTCCTGATGCCAAATTTAGGTTGCATATCAAGATCTACGTGGTTTTTAACTCCAAGCCATCACTAGAGGAAAGATATGCGTTCAGCATCTCGGTATCTTACAGCTTTAAAGAAAAAAAAAATAAAACCCAATTTGATCTGTTTGTCACTGCACCTTATGAAAACGGTGCAGACAAGCAGCCGATCTATTTTCTTTCTGTTAAAATCACCACCTCTCTATCAGCAGCCTCTCCATTACCAGCAGCTCCTCCGGTAGCCGGCCCCAGCCTGCCGCCCTCCCCGGCGGAGCGGAGCGGGGCTGAGCGGAGCGGCCGGCCCGGGGCTCCCCGCTCC
>VZTN01013584.1:33143-67911 GCA_013400515.1 Erpornis zantholeuca | reverse complement strand
CGCCGAGCGACGGCCGCCGCAAAAACTTTGTGTCCCCTCGACCGGGCGCCGAGCCCCGCCGCCCGCCGGCCATCCCTCCCTCCCTTTCTTCCTCTCCCCGCGCGGAGCGAGCCGCGGGCCCGCCTCCCCGGTTATTAGGGGTAAAATAAGTAATGCCATAAATAAAAGTATTTGGGACTCCAGGACCTGTCAGAGTTGATTAGGGCACAGAGGACATTTTCTTTCTCATTATGCAAAAGCATTTCATGGCGAAATAAAAGAGGTTTCGCTGTAACTCATGCATGTCAGATTTCCAGGAATCCGGCAGATTAATCCCATTTAACATTATTTGCAACGCCCCCCGTCCGCTTCTTCCAAACTGCTTAAATGGGGCGGACGCGTGGGGCGCAAGCTGGTCCCGCTTCCCCCGCTCACGTTCTCCCCGTCGCCTGCCCGGGCTCCTTCAGGGACAGTTAAGAAATAATGAAACGATGGTGAAAGACAGGAGGAGAATGAGATGCCATCGAGAGACGTTTCTGAGAAATGGTGGAGATCTGGGTGAGATGGGAGACAGCTGAAACCGAATGATATGTTGAAGAAAAATAAACGATAACAAACTGCTCGCTTGCTCTCCCCATTCTTTTCTGCGAGGCAATTTTATATTTTGCATTAACATTTCCCTTCTTCTGTCCCACTTCTCGCCTGCTTCTGTTGCTATAATTTATCAGGATTACAATAAACCCTCTGGCTTGTGGAAGTAAAATTGCAGAACACCTTGGTTGTATCTAAGTGGTGGCAGTGGGAAATCGTTCCTCAGTCATCACGTGGAGTTTGGGCCACTTACTGTGGTCATCGCTCTGCCATTTCGCCTTTTTTTATTTAGTCAGAGTTGAGCTTGCTAGAAATGAAAAGCAACCCTTTTCTACTGATGGTAAGTAACTCCTGCAGTCTTCAACCCATCTACTGCAGAAAAGTGGAGCTAAGTTCTGCAAGCCAGGCATTCTTTTCATGCAGGGTGTACCAGGAGCTGGGCTGGTTTTGGTTTTGATTTTTTTGACAAGTAGAATAAATCGATTCTTGTGGCAGCCAAAAGCATCTAAGTAAAGGCTAGTGTAATAGAAATCGCTGTTTTACCTAAGCAAAATCAATCATAAGTCTCTTTATTTCCTGACTGAGTCTGATCACTCGTGCTTAAAAAAAAAAAAAATTGTACTGTAATGCAAAAGAAAGACTGGAAATATCTGTGAGGGAAACTGTTCCCACTCAGAAATTAAATATGTCCCCTGCCACATCAGCTGTTGGAGGTCAGTACTAAAATTGTATAAAGTTAGTATTAGGCTCTTAATAGATTCAAATAAACAACCCATAATTACTTTTTCAGTTGTCAACTATATTCACAGAGCTCACTACTCGTTGGTGTAGATGCCTACTCCTCAGCTCCTCATGGAGGAAACAAGCCTTGCCTAACATGAGTTCCGTACAGATGGAGAAAACCAGGGCGACAGGTCATGTCCTCCAAGCAGAGTGCCCAGGGACCCAGGCAGATCACTGAGCAGATGCTGGCTCTCCATGGACAGGAAGAGAGAAGCAGGTTTGGAGTTAATGGGGCTCAAAGCCACTGAAATGAGGCAGGGACCTAGTCTGAGAGAATGGAATATGCACTGGATTTCTTTTGGCTGAGGTTTTTGACAGTGCCCATCACCACCAAAATACCACTTCATATGTTTTTAGGAAAGCTTGGCTTTTCTTCTACTTTGCTTTCAGTGATTCTTTTGGGTATGTAGACCTAAAAAATGTGTCGAGGTGTCCCCAACTTTCTTTTTATAATTTCGCCTGAGTTTCAGATGAAGGAGTCTGGTGTTGTGGCCAAAAGACTGTGTTTTGTGCATAATCTATTGGGCTCCTGCAGGTCAGTCCTGTGATGTAAAAATGTTTAACCCAAGTGGTCCCACCTTTTCCTTTGTGGAATGCCCTTTTTAAGGACATGCCATTTTGCTCCTGAGCTCTGTAGAGGTATGCAGTCACTCTTGCAGGAGGGCTGTGTGCCTTTGGAGTTGAGGAGCAAGGCCCTAGACTGGCAAAGAGGCAGGCTGGGTGAAGTGATGGTCTCGAAGTACGGGAAGAGGCTGCAGTATCGGCTGTGTGCGGCTATGGGCTGCCCTCTTCCATGGCTGCTCTGTGTGGCACAGCCTACAGCCCCCCTGTGGTCTCACCATGTAGTCATGAAATTATTATTAACCAAACATTTAACTCTGAATTACAGACCCAGTTTGGTTGCACACAGGATGAAAACAATTAACACACAGCCTTTATCTTGATCAACTAAAAAAACCCAAAAGCCTTAGCTGATACCAGCAGCTCATTTTTAGAAAGCCAGACATCTTCATTTCCCTTAGACTGTGCCATGACTTGGGATTTGACCCTGAAGAGAAGGTTATATCTTTCCCTACCTGTTTACTGATGCAAGTGTTCACTGTTTCACTGACACTAAGGGCTGGAGATCTGTAACAGGATTACTGCAGAGCACTCTAAGCGGAAAAATGACGGGAAGTAACTGACCCTTGGAAAAAACCTAATCAAAACAAAGACAATGGGCACAATGAAAAATAAGAAACCCAACATTGCTTCAGTATATACTCCTCTGCTCCTAGAAATCATCGCAAAGAGAATATTTGTTAGTATACAGAAAAATACCCAATCTAGACACAAGCTATCAATCACTGAACATGCCTGTGTTGAAGGTACTGTGAGGTACTCAAAGAATAAAAGTGTGATTCATCTCTATCTTCTGAGCAGGGGCTAAATCTTGCTCCACTTATTCATGGGAGCAGTGCTCCTGTGATAACTAAAGCATGCAGGATTTGGCCATGAACTGCCAATATTGCTCTGCACATTTGGAGTGCATGATGAGAGCTGAGATTGGCAACTCTCCTCTGTAATCTAAACCACTCTGCAAGCAGGCTAGCCATAATTTGCTGCCCTAAACATTTAACCCCGGCTAGTTAATTTAAGCTTAGCTCAGTTGCTCATGTTTATGGATAAAGAAACAAAAGGGAAAGCATCAAAAGGAAAAGATGACTGTGGAATTCAATATTTCAGCAGCTGTTGATAGGTAAATGTTATTGAAGTGTGGCATTCAAAACCAAAGGCCTGCATTTATGATAATGAGCCTAACAAGGAAATGAGATTGACACAGCAATTCTCTGTTTTTGTTGTCCCCTGAGGTTAGAGATTATGCAGTGCACGGTGCTGTTTTTAGCCTCTTTGGTGATTCCAACTGTGAGAGACAACGCTGTGCATATTTGTCAAGGTTGCACTTTAATCAGGTGACTCAGGAGCTTTTTGAGGGAGAATGTGAACCACTGGTCTCACACCTTATTCCACATCATATGTCAGAGATTCATCAGCCAAGCAGTGCGGCTTTTACCCTCCTCTTTTCCCTTATGCTTACTCAGTACTCTGCAAAAATGCTTTGAAATAATTGAAATGTATCTATCATGGTTACATTGTATTTTGAGAATTACTGGAATGTTTCTCAGTGACATTAATTGGTTTTAAAATATTTTTGTCTTTCTAATTAGTACAAGATTGATGAGCAGTGGAAAGGGCATTTATACACAGGCAGACACATATTTCCATGCTACATTTGTGTCTTAATAAAATGGTTGCTAACTGGCTTGTTATGCTGAGTAAACACTGGAAAGAAAGAAAATATCCTATAACTTTAGGAGGAGGAATTATCCTCTGTTTTAAATGGGATCACATGCTGTAAAAGAAACCCCAAGTCTCCCTGAGGGCTGGAAAATGGATAAATGAATTATTTAAATATAGTTAAAGGATACACAGGAAAAAGTAATGGCTCTGATACCCAATGTAGGGAAAATTATTAATATTTTAAGGAATCAATTGTGGACACATGGAAAAGCTTGTTTTAATTAAAGATAGCTTACATAAAGCAGTTTCAAGCAGTGAGAAAAAGTATAGGTTACTTGTTGCTGTGAAGTTTTTAGAAATATATCATGGACAAAACAACTGACATAACATAGTTAAAATTTCCACCTGCCCTAAAAAATCTTCACTGTCTATGTTGGAGTGTTTTAGAGTAGCTTCACCTCTCTGGAGCATTAGCTCTTGCCCTAGCCCTTGCCCAAGCTTGGTGCTCTCTCTTGGCCATCACCATGTAATGTAGAGTTGTTCTATAATGGATAGCTGCTCTTTGCAATGTTTAGTCCTCATTTTGCAGCACTTGGCATTTTGACACCAGCATTTTGAGAGGTCTGCTGGCTGTGCACCTAAAGGCAGAGCTGGTGTTCCACAGGCTGGGACCCAGCTTCTTGACTAAACCTGAGTGACTCTCACTGGTCCTGCTGGTTCCTGCCCTACATGGACTTTCCAGTCTCTGTTGTCCAGGCTTGCAAAAAGGTGGTCCTTGCAGGTCAGACATCACAGTGAGCTAGGACTCAACTAGAGTAGAAAATGCCAATTTCCCCAAGTAGAGACTTCACTGATATTTTGCACTGAAGTTTTACATTTGGGCCCAACACTCACACATCTTGGTGGCTGTTGAAAAATACGGTCAAATTTTGTCAAGCAAGCTGTGCACATCAGCTACAATGAAAACACAGATGGGATGGACAGAGGAAAACAGCTGGATGCAGAATCCTCCTTAAAGTCATCTAGATGGGGAACTTGACTGCGGTTTAAGCACAACAGGATACACCTGTGGTGTGTTATCAGCCTTGTGATGTCTACTGAGCAGAGAGTCAACTCAGCCTAATCTGATGAAAAACACAGGCCTGAAAGATACCAGCAGTGATGAAGGCATGGGAATGACACGTGATTCTTTGCTGAAGTAAGGCTTCAGCCCATATTATATGTCTTTCCCAGGTTTAAAGAGAGCCTAGGAACTGAAGGGTGCAAATTCTTCCTTGCATTTCCCTTCATCACTATCCCAGTCTCAGGCAGACCTTAAAACTAACATGAAACAATGACAACAGTTTCTCTGCATTCTTGAATGCAGATTTCAACCACTTCATGGAACTGAAATTAAGGGCTTCCTCTACATTAGTAATCATATAGAAATAGCACTAGTAATCCTGTGGGAAATCCTAAAAAGCTGGGGGCAAAACAATTTCTTACAGTCCAGAAAAGAAGAAAGTGATGGGCAAAACCTGGGATTTCCTGAGACCCCAGTTGCATATTGACTGGTGCCCTGCAAAATGGCTCAACTGTGAGTGGTCCTAAAATCTTTGAAACATAAACTAAATTGAATTCCACATTAAGAGAAATGGGGGAAAAAAAGGCAACAGCACATAAAGGCAAAATTTTGTGGAAGTAGGACCAGGAGACTACTGCAGTTTCAAGTGAGAAGGAATTCCATCACCCTGCAAGTATTTGTGCCTGGGAATGTGTCCACCACAAACTATATTTGTTTAGGGGCTAAAAAATAGGTTTGCTCAGTGGTGAATACACAGATGGCGTATTTGCAGAAGCTAGAATTCACTGATGCATCACTCACCTCTGGCTCTCCACACACAGATGAGCTGCAACCAAAAGACATCCAGAGGTGATCTCAGAACAGCACTTCAAATAAGTAACCTTCTATAAAAATGTATGCTTTTTTTTGATTAAATGCAAAGGATCTGGGAAAAAAATTGATGAGATGTCTCTGGCTGTCTCAGACAATAATATGAGAATACCCTGAGCATCCATCAGCTTTACTTTTGTGATTACTCTATCACGAGAATCTCTTTATATCCTGAACATCCTCATTATTATATTCTTGTTTCATTGCTATGTGACAGTGAGTTTGTGCCCCACAACAGAAGAACTTTCTGACTGATATCAACAGAGAGGTGAGAATTAACTTTAGCTAATGCTTTACCTCTGAATCCTAATTTAAAATTGAGGAAGTCTTATATCAGCCACTCTCCTTGGAAGTATCTACTGGGTTTGGTGCTGGTTCTTCCATCCTTAGGTGGAATAGACAAGATCAGAATTTAGATAACTTACATTACTTTAATCTGAACTAAAATTTAAAAATTTATTAAAATTCTCCCAGCTGATAGAAGAGTGCCTCTTCAAGGAAGCAAGGAAGACTGCACTTCTTGCTGTCCCTCCACAAACAACCATTTCACTTATGTAGAATTTATCTTTCTTGTTAAGAAAAAAAGGCTTGTGGGTTTTTGTTTCTTTTTTTGTCTCTGTACTTCTTCAACCACTTTCATTTTTTAATACTATGGTTACTGTAACTTTATTTTGCTGGGAAAAAAATCCTCTCTGCTTGGCTCTATTAATGATGGAGTAGGCCATGATTTCCAAAGAAACTGTTGTTTTCTAACTATATATATGTGTATGAAAGCAAGATACTGTGGCTCCTGGAAAACCCAAGTGTCAAAAAAGACAGCTGTCCAGGTTTGAAAGAAAATCCATTGCCCCAGTACATCTAACCAAGGCATGAGCACAGACATAGCCTTTCTTTACAATTGCAGACTTGCAGACAGACACTTGCATCCAGAAAACTGGAAAATGAAATAATAAAACCTGACGCTTACACATTTAAGATTTCACATGTTCACTTACATAGATTAAAAATGCAAATGAAGCTGGATTCAATGAGATGCTGACCTGGGATCAAGCTTTCTGAAGACAAGCTCTCTCCTTTTACCTCAGAAGAAAGAAAAAAGGGTTGAGAGTTTTTATTCACCTGGATGAAACAAAAAAAAACAGTGTAAGAACTATTTATAAATATGTATGAATAAATATTTAATTATATATGTGCTGAATGGTTTAGCTGTTGTTCAGCAAATACATAATTTGTTAATTTTGCCTGCTTCCACTGAATAATTTATTCATCAGATCAGCTCTTTTAATATTCACTAGATGATCGGCTGATCAAATCCTGTTAGCTGAATATGTTATTTGATTTTTTTTGCCCTTTTCAAAAATCACTTAGTCTATTGGAAGAACATTGCTGTGATTTATTAGTGGTACATTCCATCCAGTCCATGGTGACATTCTTCAAGAGTAACCTCAGAAAAGAGTAGATATCTTGCTCTTGTCATATGATATTAAACTTTTGTAATCCTGACACGTATTAGGTGTCTTTGACCAGGGAAATAAAACCCTATGTCCAATGGTACACTTTTGTGTCACAAATTCATGACAATACATGTATGGTGTATTTTATTTTTCATTTGATGACTGAATGTTGAATTATTTAGATGAGCTACATCAATCATTCCTATATTCTGGTTTATCCAAATGTCTACCCTGCAGTTTTTTCAGTACTCTGTCTTTGCAAAGGATTTCTTCTAACCTCTAAAATTGCCATATAGCTTCAGAGATACCCTGACATTACAGTGTGGAACAGGATGGAGAAAGGACAGTGTCTAATCCTTTACAAGTCAGCCTTGAAGTCAGTCATCTTCTAGCCCTTTGTAGCTAGAAAAGGACTTCTTACACTTACCACTTGAAAGGGGAATTTCTTAGCTTTCGATTGTACTGTCTTCATACCCAGGGAGGTCTGCAGAGATCAGGAAGTAAGGCCATAGTGTCATTATGTTTGGAAAATTATTTTATGTTTTTATAGTATTCTTTTACATTTTCATAATTTTGAAAGCTTCTGAGGATATACTTTTTCTCTTAAGTTGCTGAAGTCTAAGTATTCAAATAAGGCTAGCTCTGTAAAAAGGAGATTCTAAAAAGTACTATCAATCCATTTTAAAAAAAGGCTTCTCAAGCTAATTCTCTGTAACACTCCTGTGTAAGACTTACAGAAAATACCAAATAAAGAAGAGGGCAATGACACTTAAAAACATTGAGACCACCACTCTGAAATGACCTGTGTAACTTTGAGCTGGTGCCAGTCCAGGCTAGTGCTGACATCTAGGACTCAGATGTGTGTGCCACAATCTGTGTGCCACAGCCTAATGTATTCTGTATTTCAAGATGCATGCATATGTAATAGCCTATATAATATTCCATACAAAAATTGCATTAAGAAAATGTTAAAGTTGCCTAGTTCGGCATTTAAAAGTCAGGAAATAAAATTAAGGTTGTACATGCAACATTAACTCTGTTCCCTAGTGCATTTGCCTATGATACAGTCTAATTACATGATCAAATATTATTTCTCAGATTATACAGTATAATATCTACATTTTTTCATTTTGCAAAGTGTGAGGTGCATTAGGGAGGCTTCAGCTTCACCTTCATATAAAAAGACTTCAAATAAACATGGACTTGTCAGTCTGGAAAAGGGATACCTGAAAAGGGTTATAACGAGGGGTTTTAAAATAATGAGTGGTGTGGGAAAGGTGAATGAAGAATGATGATTCAGTACTCCTTCAACTGTAAAAACTGGGGACCATTCATTCAACTAATAAGTTTAAAACACATTTATTTTACATGCCACTCGTGGAGACTCAGCACCGTAGACTCTGAGAAGATCCAAACTATAATGCATCCAAAAGACATCATAGAAATGTATAGACCATAGGGCTGTGGCTGACTATTACATGTGAGCTACAGGTACACTGCACATGCTAAGAAGTCACTAAATTGTTGGTAACCAGGAGCTGGGAGGATCTACTTGTGAAGGGCTCATTTAATTTTTCTTCTGTTCTTTCTCCAAACAACCACTGCTAACCACACTTTCAAAGCATTGCAGTTACCAGTGTTTCCACACAAACTAATGATGATGATGATGATGATGGTAATGATGATGATGACAGTAATAGCCAACATTTGGGATCCCTGCCACAAGGAAAGGAGAAGTGAGTGTGACTCCTTGGTTTGTTTACCAGCTGAGAACCCCACCCTCAGAACCTCTCCTTACTGGAGATGCTTCTGTGCACATCAATAACCCAGACTAAAAATTTTGCAGGACTGTCCTTGTAAGACTTCGTTCCTGGTCACTGCTCCACACTCAAGCAGGATCTCACCTTAGATCTGTAGAACTGGGTTTTTTAAGCACACAGTGGAGGACAGCAGAATCCTCCTTGATGTTTCTCAGCTGTTTGTGGCATGTATGTGTCTGTACCTCCATGCCTCCTCTCCTGGACTCCAGTGCCAGGTGCTGATTGTGAGATTGTTACAGTCCACTGCTGGATGGAGTGGGATGGAGTGTCCTTGGTGCACAGCCAGCCAGTGATGGTGAGCAACCCTGGGAGCTCTTGAGCAGAGATGCACAAAGGGACACTTGGGCTGACACACTCTCCAGGTATAGGCTGTGTTCCCACGTGAAGCAGGAAACTGAAGTGGGGCTGTTTTCCTGTGACATGGGACTGTATGTTGGACAAAAAGCAGAGATGACAGCCATGTGGTCGACCATATTCACAGTCAATTCCATTTACCTTGCATATATTATCTGCCTCCTTCACCTGCACCATGACTGATAATTCATTTCTACCAAGAGCCTTTTTCTTATGCTAATGAGGTTCTTTAAACAATTGTTGCTAAAAACTCACTGGGTCGCGGAAGAAATGGTTCTTTCTTTTCCCAAAGTGCAGAACAGTCCTTCCTTCACTCCTTGACGGGCCTGAACTGACAGTGTTGCTCCTCTAGAGGTTTAAGGTCTGTTATTTCACTCTTCGTTGGGTCTAGAAGTCAGTATTTTACATAATTGAAGATCATGAAATATTAGTTCTGGGAATTAGATTTTGAGGAAATCTTGATAGATAGCAAGGTATTATGTATAATTAACATCAAACAATCTACAATTAGAAAATTTAGCATATACAAATGTTATTTTTAGGAAATGAATGATACTTTTTTAATATGTGAGTAATGATTTTTACACCCTCTGAAGTCTAAGGTTCTTCATGCCTTTGCAGATAAAGCAACATAAAAACAGCACCAATTTTCACTTTAAAAGACCTGAATTCTTCATTTTGTGTTTTGTAAAATGTCTGTAACGTTCAATAGTGCAGCTCTATATGTAACACCTCAAGATTATATCTGGGTGAGGCAAAATGGAAAAAGCTGTTCTGTTTTTATTGAGGGACGAGCTTTCTCTTTGTGGGGAAAACCAAGCTTGATGTTCACATCTGCCATGCTACAGTGACTCATACAATAGGATTTTCAAGCAGGAAGGGAAAAAGTATATGTAAGAGGAATTACAATCTTGTTGTAAGAACATAAACTAAAGTGCTGACCATATACAGCTGTCCCATTACTCACCTGTATACTGAAAAAAGGTCATTACTAATTTGGAGAGGGAATTGTTTTGCCATTTATGTGTGGGGGTGCAAAATACAAGCATTGTATAAACACTTTTTGCACTGGAACAAATCACTGCACAACACCCTCAGCACTGGGGAAGGTAACTTCATCCCACTGCACAGTTTCAATGCAGAGATTGCAAACAATCCTTGTCTCTGTTTAATTTTCAGAAATATTTCTCCTTTCTTCCTCCAAACTGGGGACTAACCATTTCACTAATGGTTAGATAAGAAGCCATCAATCTTTTTATCTCTGCAAGACACCCAGCTACCAGTAGCTACTGTCTCTGGAGAGCATGGCAGCCTTGCTTTGCTCACAGTCCATCCATGGGGACCTGTATGAGTTCTCTGTGGACTCTTCCCATCTTGCAAAGAGACTATCCTTCCAAAATAATCCTGGAGGTATTAAAAACTCATCTATGCTGGCCAATATTCCATCCAGGACCAGATTTGTGGAGGATAGCTGTCCTGAAGGGCTGACATGGTTGGAAGCAGCTCTGTTTTCCAGGATTTGCCTCCAGTCCCCTACTCTGTTCCATTACACTTGTGCCTTGCCATGTGCAGGATTTTGCACCTGCCTGGCAGATGGCAACACAACAGGAATGCAGCACAAAGACATTTGGGCTAGAATAGTGGCTGTGATGGCAAATCCATGGGGGGAGCAGGTTTACAGGCAGCTGCAGACAGAATCTTTCACAGCTGTGTGACTTCCCAGCACTCTGGAAAGTCTACACACCTGAGCCAGCAGTGTGATGGGGCAAGACAGTTCCTTTCCAGAGCTGTTGGCGGAAGATGGGGTAAGGCAATATGGTCAAACCTTGGCCCTGCTTGGACATAGATAAAGGAGCGCTGGAGATGTGTTTTGAACCTTCTTATCAAAGTGTCAGGGGTTTTTTGGATGGTAAATCCACTTTTAGGTCAGGAGGTCTGCAGGTTGATCTGTCCACAAAACCCCTGAAAAAGAAGCCATGTTCAAATGGCTGAGACCTCACAGTCTCCCAGCTTCAGGAGAAAGCAACCAGAGACTGCTTCTTTTGAATATCACTGGGGGGAAAAAAGATATTTAAAGAGGCAGGAACTTATGGATTTGTTTTTCAGACTGATAGAAGCCATTAAATGTTTGCAAAGCAGTTTTTCTCTGTAACATTAGACTTAATGTGAGTAAATTAGCTGAAAGACATGATTGCAAGAATGGAAACAGCAGGATTCTATGTGAACTTTAAGTTGAGAGAGTGTTTTTTCTACTCTTCCATAAAGGAAAAAGCTCTTAATATATAACTTCTGAGGCATTGTAAGGAAATAAAAGATGACATAATTCTTTGCCCTTAAAACCTACTTAAGTTAGATGATGCAAAGGTACAGAGGAGATAACTCTGAACTACAATATTCTTCAGGGCTGACAAAGTTTTTATAAACTTAGACTTTTTAAATCAACAGAATGGACCTGCTTATATCAAGTTAGCAGAGGTTACATGACCTAAATTCTGTTTTAAATTGGTCTAATGTTGGTACCAGGTAAGAGAATATACCAATATGCTATGGAGAGAACATTAATCAGACATTCACAGGAAGAACCAGGTGATACTTTATCCAAACTTTAAAGGGAACATTGGGGTTGTGGGACAGTTGTCAAATCCAATACTCAGTTGTCATTTCATGTGAGAAGACAAACATCTCAGACACTAAGTGCTAAAGCTATCCCCGTCAGAACATGCACTGACATCCAGCTCCATGCTCTAATGCAAATGGAATGGCTCTGATGCTTAGTCCTTCAATGTTGCATTTATAAATTTGCTATATTAAATAGACTCCTGCTATTCCTGACAACAGACCTCAACCCTATTACAGCAAAGAAACAGCAGAGGACATATAATTTCAAAACTACTATCTGATCTTGTGTAGTCAATATATGTTGTGGGCTCATATAGTGCTCAGCTCTCCCAAAAAGTAAGGTGTAGAGGTTTGCCCCAGAGCACATAATAAAGTTGGCAGAGCAGAATATGATTTAGGATCAACCACCTACCATATGGCACTTACTTCTCCATCCTATACTGCTTCTTGATCATGCTAAGTTAGTCACAGCTCCAGCAGCAGAAATAGGAGGAGTTGTTTATTATCCTCAGCACAGTAATGATACCTCAGGCCACAGTGATAAGTAATTGAAACAACAGGGGTCTTAGAGAGACTTAAAAGCAGAGATCTTAAAATACACAGAAACTGGTGTAGCTAAATGGAATGTGTAACTAATAAACTGCCAGCTATTTGCAGTATAATGCAACATCCCATTTTCAGTCATTCTAGAAATTTCCAGACTTCCACAATGCCAGTTGATACTCTTCAGAGTGTAAAACCCCATCAAGATGAGGCTAAAATAATAGCAATAATAATAGCAATAACAACAAAAATAACAAAAAACACCATCATTCACACTTCGCTAAAGGGCTTTCCACTTGCAGTGCTGAATATCTATGATCTAAAGCTGATAAGGATTTAATCGAGTAAATAAAAATTTCTATAAATATTGTTGACTTATTGTATCATGTTCTTCTGACCTGAAAATACGCTGTCATACTGACTACAGATTTAGATATTAAAAACAAAGTGATTTCTCTTCAGTTGTACTTGCACTAAGCAGATGTCATGGAGCCCTCCTCTGAGTGTGGAAGGATACAACCTTCAAAACAAGTCTTGTGCCATCAGACCTCCTGATATGTATCTCTCTGTGTTCTTTATTAAATGAAATTGCATTTGATATTTTTCATTTGTCTTTATGATCTATTTATAACACTTTATCTACCATCACTCTGTATTTTCTACATAATTTTATCCAGTTCTTCTGCTTTTAAGATGGTCCTAGAATTTTTAGTGCTATTCCATGTACTGTATGAATTTTGAACATATACTTTATGCAGCTGAGATATAGCATACTTAACAGAAAGTTTTGCAAAACCATAGTCTCACATTGTAATGAGATACTGAGAGATTAAGGATATTTTAGTACTTTGGCTACTGGATGGCACATGAAGGGCAATATGATTAAATGCAAGATAAAACTGTGAGCTGAGTGATAAAACCAGACAAGTACATGAAAGATTCTTCTGTCAGAGGTTTTTCTTATTTGTCATGTAAATATTGCCTGAATGTACTATTACTGAATATAAAGTTTGTAATTTTGCAGCTAGTCTCCATTAGGGGTACTGTTTCATTTATCACTCCTGGGTTGTCTTTGGAAGCCTAGGAAATAAGACAGAGTCATATAACAGTAATCTCCCTTAACCCATGGTCACCTGGCTGTACTGTCTCTTTCTAGTAGAGTGCACCACTTGCCAGGGGTGGCATCTACCAAGGTACTGCAAGTGTGGCTTTGCAATATATAAAACCAGTAGCTAGCTCCAACAAAATGGTCAAAAAAAAAAACCCAAAAAAAGGAAGAAAAGAAAGAAAATCATATTGCCAGGCTCTCTATATCTTCAGGGCAGAGATATATGTACATCTGTTGCGTGGTTAATGTGCAGAGTGGGGAAGAACCAAGACTTAGGATATGCTAGGCAGCAGGAGCCATTCAGGCATCATTGTGGGTCCTTTCTGCCATTAAAGTACAGACAAGAGGAGTAGAAATGAGTGTGACACTCCAGCAATCTCAACTAACCTCTTTCAGGACCCAAAGTGGTATCTGCTTTGGAAGGGTGCCAGCTGACTCAACCCTGGCTTGGGGATCCTGGTTCTGCACTGGGGAATGCAGTGTCTTAGATTCCCTCAGCTTCAGCCCACTGCCCCAGAGCTGCTGGGGAAATTACTCTGTTTTGGGGGTGTCAGTGTGTAAAGAATGGGGCTGTTAAGAGTTGGAGTTGTCTCTCCGTAACAGCATTCGCACCAGGAAAAATAGGAGAACACTTTCCCAGCAATATTCCAGTTCCAATTTTATACCATGCTGCAGAAGTTCAGTCTGATCCAGGCTTTTGGGATGTGGCTGGAGCACCTAGGAATCATACCACAGTGCACAGTGGTTCTAGCAAGGCTCAAGGTGTGCAGAGGTTTGGAGAGGTTGCTGGTGCCTGTCACTGGAAGGTTGTGGAGGCTGCCTGCTTGCTGATGCAGCTTTGAAGGAAGACATTCTCAAGACATCATAAGCTACTTGAGAAAATCGTAGGCTCTGTGTAAGTTGCACAAATTACTGGCCAAAGATTTCAAAAATGAATACATTTGTTCTCAAACTATTTATAAAACAAACCACCCAATAAGACAGTGATCTGTTGAATATGCTTTGTTTGCCTGGCATTAATGGATACCTGAAGGAGCTGGGTTGCATGACTCATTCAGTCAAGCTGTAGAGATAATCAAAGAGGGTAAAATAAATGCTTCTAAAGGATCCCCTTTTGCATTCTTCAAAAATCTCAAACTCCCAATGAATTCAGTACAGAAAAATTAAGATGACGCTTACATCCTTGCAGGTCTCCTGTCACCCTGTGCAGCTGAACTGAGACCAAACAATCTCCCAGAGCTCATATGGGAACAGCACAATTGCCCCTTTCTGTATGCCACTTGTCACATGTATTTTCAGTCCCTGGGCTAGATCTATGCAGGCTGCATGTGACCTGCTGCCTGTCCCCTGCCACACTCTTTCCACAAGACCCTCCCCATCACCGGGGGATGGAGATGTGCTGTGCAGTCCCGAGTGTCCTGGTAACAAGCTATCTGCTGCTCTTGGTGAAGTTCTGGGGTCTCTCATGGTTATGTGACACCCAGGAGTAAAAGAGAATTATCACTATAAAAAAATCTGATCTTTTCATGTCTATAATTCCTTCCTGTGTTTGTGTGTTATTGCATTGCGTTAAGCTCTCTCTAAAAACAAAGAGCTGCAATTCATAATCAGAGCAGGGGGAGAGACACAGAGAGAGAGAGGGAGAAAGAAAGAGTAATGCTGGGAATCCCAGAATGCTGAAGAGGAGAGGAAAAAACCAACACAAAATTGCTGCCTGAGATGATTAAAGACACTTCAGCATTTTATAGGGAACAGCCTGCAAAACTGCTACAGAAAATGGTGGGAGATAAGGCAGCAAAGGAGATGGTTATCAGAGCAAGAAGTTGGCAATCTTTTTTGAAAAATAGTCACTACATGAAAAAATCCTCTCTTGTCTCAAAAAAAAAATATTGCAAAGAGCAGATATAACCAAAGAACATATAGATGATCAGTGTCCCATGCTTCATTCAATCAGGCAATCAAGATAATTAGAAAGTATGGGGAAGATTGATTAATGGCCAAGACAGACATTGAGTTGACCTTTTCTTTATTACTACAGCAGTACATTTAAATAGTCTCCACTTAGTAGGGTTTAAAATAGAAAAGTGAGCTGTTATAGATATAGTAAATGTGTAACTAAGAATGCATGATCTAATACCCCTATTCTGTAGCTATTCTGTAGCTTGCTTTCCACCGTTAGTTTCCACACCATCTCATCTGAATATGAATTAGTTTAATTTCTTGAATCCATGCTCTAGCAGTTACACTAGTTACTATCTTAAGAGAAACAAATGTATTTAATAGTAGTAAAATAGATATAGTTTAAAATACTTTAAAATTGAAAATATGAAAACATAGGGGCCAGTGCTACTTTGTGAATTAGCATCAGTTTTGTTATACACAGGAGCAGGACAAGGGAAGCTGAACTCCCCATGATGGGAGCCCAAGATTTAGTGATAAGGGAGGGAATTTATCCAGGACTTCTTTGTGGTACCTTCTGCTTAGGAGAGCCTGGCATGTCCACATAGGGGTAACCTGGGCCTCTCCTTCACCTTGTCAGAGATTTCGGCTCAGTGACCACAACTTGGGCCAATGGAGCTGCCACAGCACCAATGCCAGCAGTGAGTGTCAGAGCACAGAGAACAGACAGGAATCTCATAGAGAAAGGAACTTTGCTAAGTCATTTTTACAGCTATTAGCCAGTCTCCTTGGTGTGTGGGGAGGGCTACCAAGCAGCCTAACAGACAGTCACAGCATGAAGAGGGCATCATGCAGGAGAGACTTGCAGGGATTTGTGGTACCCATAAAAAGGGATTCTGAGCTGAAATGTGTAGCTTGCAATGCTCACTTGAGAGGGGCTGAAAACATAAAACAGGTCACAAGTTGCAGGAGCTGGCTGACTTGTGCTTCTGGGTAAATGGTGTGGAGCTGGACACCTAAGCAGCAGACTTCAGGGCACAGGAGTGCTGCCTGGGTCATGTAGGAAATCAGGGTGTATCTAGGGAATATCCCTCTTAGGAGAAGGGTTTAGTTTACCTTTTTATACAAAGCATCCTTCTCTCTGGTGAGAAATACAGTGAGCTGGGCTCTATAAGGTGACCCTAACAGCAAATGTAAATGAGAAGCAGAGGTAGGTACAGACACTTCTCAGCAGCAGACTGTGGGAATGAATGACGCAGGATTTTGCCTGGAGGCAACTCAGGGCAGAAGCATTGTCAGATCTCACACAAAGACAGTGCACTCTGTATCCTGCCATCAGTGAGGGCTGGACCACAAGCAGTGTGGGCCTGAGCACTGCTGAGCCTGCTGTGGAGGGCCCAGTTTCCCACTGAGGTTCAGTGACACATGCTATAGAGTCACGGTGTTTTCTCAGCTGCTGAACTGAAGAATGGCATGTAGTGCTCAAGGCTGTTTGCTGAACAGTGGTTTTCCTCACAGGCAAATCTGCAGGGGAAAGGGAGAGAGGTTAATTAGTCAAACCAGTAGGCATTTAGAAAAATAAGTATGTATTTGGAAGAAAATTCACGCCAACTTATTTGGTAAAATGCAGGTGAAATCAATGGATTTCTACAAAAAGTGGTTTTGCAGAAGTTTACAAAATCTACAGGGAAATTATGACATTAAGCAATGTTTATAACTACAGAGTAGTGTTTCAGGCAAAAAATGTTATATGTTGTTCATTTGCAGTAGTCAATCCCCCTCCAACTAGAGCATTAGCCTTTTAATTTTGTAGGGTTGAAGATAATTGACATATTGTATGAAAAGTTTTCTTCTGTGAGTTGTCTATTAAGCAGAAATAATCTTGATCACCAGCATTGGATCAGGCATTCAGCTCATGTAACCCAGCAGAACTCCTCTGGTGTCAATAAAACCACCTTGATTTACAGTAGCAGGAGATCTGAGCAGTGTATTGCTTTGAAAAATTGAGGTGTACGTTTATTCATGATTTCAAAGGTAGAGGTTTGATCTGCTCTGCTGGGACATAGCCTTGCTGTGCCACACAGCTCTGCTGAGATCCCCACAGGCTCAGGAGGACCAGGGCTTGCTCACAGACTGTGCTTTGCAGGAGCAGCTCCTCACTGAGTAGGAGCAAGTCCAGCACTTCCTGAGGAATGCCTCTTTACCCTAGCCCATCAAAAACGCACTTGCAATGGCAATTAATTGGTTCTGGGATTCCCTCCAATGCAAATGGCCACATCCAAAGCCCTCTATTTTTCTGCCTTCAAAGGGCACCAGTTTAGTCTCAAGGGTGTCAGTTTTGAGACTGGTGCTTTATATGCATCTAGGTCAGATTTCATCTGTGGCCAAACATGTGAGCAGTGATCCTGTGCAGATCTTGAAAAGGATGTAGGGCCATGTGGAGGCTTTTTAAACGCCACTGCTCCACTTGCTGCAGTGTGGGTGTAAGAGTGTTGAGGGTCTACTCAGGCATGTGGAGGTGCTGGTCTGCTTTTTCTGGGCTGGACCGAAGCTTCATAGTCCTGTTCCCAGAGCACTGGGAGGGAGGTGAGGCTCCAGAGTTGGTCTTACTGACAGTGTTGCTCTAATTTAAATAAAAATGTTTAAAAAAAGACTAATAAGGAAATCTCAAAATATTAAAATGTAGCTGCCTTTGCAATGAGAGGGCAACAAACAATTGTCATGAAGAGGTGCAGTCTTTAGTGTTCATACTCCACTAAATGTCATGGAGCTGGGAGTTCAGTGCAGAGAGATGCAGAGTACTTCTATCTAGTGCTGAGCATTTTCCACTCTCATTTGACTTCACTGGAAGGTATGGAAACTCAGGGAGCTCCATACCTCACAAGGTGATTGCAAGCTCTGACATTTGAATCACACTAATAAAGTACTTTCCCTTGGTAGGGTGTGCATTCTCCCTCCCCCAAGTTTCAAATAATACTACTTCTTAAAGTAGGAAAAAACATTTTACTTATGGCTAGAATGCATTTATTGGTAATTTTCACATAAATCAACTTATATGAAAATGTATTCATAATCCAAGCCTTCTCTATAGTGATAAAATGTTTCTGCTTCTGTGGTAGAAAATAGCTTATTATGCAAACAGCAGTGCTAGTGTTACATTATGCATGGGAGTCACCTGGAGAACATCACAAAAGCTTCAACCAAAAGAAAAAAAAGAGGGGAGAAAATCGGGTGTTCCATTTACTGCACCACTTGCCTATTATAATTAGCTGTAAATGAGCTGATATCTGTACTTTGAAATGTATTTCATATATGCCTTGGTAACATTATACAAATAGGAAAAGCAGAAGAGAATGAAAGAATATGAAACTCACCCAGAAATGGCCTTGCAAAATGTCACCCCAATTAAAAAGCAAAAACCAGCTGCCATTTTTAAACTGCTTAGTTGTATTTACTTTGAGAATACCTTGGTTATATTTATATTCTACTTGATTTAATTCAGGATGCTGCAAGTTCCCAGTGGACTGTCATCATTATGAATGACATTGTTGAGAAGTTTGATTAAATAAGATCTGCTCAGGCTAAACACATATTACCTCAGATATGTTTAAAATAATAATGAAAAAAAAAAAAAGAATTAGTCCCAGAACAATCACTCAAGGCCCATTGTCTCATGTGGTCTTTCTTATAGAGGGATAGAATAGTGGTTTTAAAGAAAAATGGGAGGATGAGAGCAGCCCTGCGGGGAAGTGGTTGGGGGTGATGGTTGATGAAAAACTCAACATGAGTTGGCAGCGTCAGAAAGCCCATGGATCCTAGGCTGCACCAAAAGCAGCGTGGCCAGCAGGTAGAAGGAGGTGATTCTACCCCTCTATTTTGCTCTATGAGACCCCACCTGGAGAACTGGGTACAGTTCTGGTGTTGCCAACACAGAAAGGACATGGAACAGTTGGAGCAAGTCCAGAAGAGAGCCACAAAGTTGATAAGAGGACTGGAGCACCTCTCCTATGAAAACAGGCTGAGGAAGTTGAGGCTGTTCATCCTGGAGAAGAGAAGTTTGTGTGGAGACCTCATAGCCACTTTCCAGTATCTGAAGGGGAGCTACAGAGAAATTGGAAAGGAACTTTTCATCAGGAACTGCAGTAATAGGACAAGGATTAATGGGCACAAATTGAAAGAGGGGTAATGCAGGTTAGCTATTAGGAAGGAATTATTTACTGTGAGGGTGGTGAAGCACTGAAACAGGCTGCTCAGGGAAGTTGTGGATACCCCATCCTGGCAGTGTTCAAAGTCAGGCTGGATAAGGCCTTGTGCAACCTGGTCTAGTGGGAGGTGTCCCTGCCCTTTCTGGGGAGGGAAGGGGGACAGCTGGGACCAGGTGATCTTTAAGGTCCATTCCAATACCATTCCAATTGAAGGATTTTATGATAACTGCAATAAGAGAAAGTCCTCTGGAGACAGTGAGTTTTTATGGTAGTTCTTGTGGCATATCTCGTAGGAAGTTCTAGACAGATATCAGAGCACCTCTTGCCCAGACCGGGTTTATAATCAGGGTTGTCCAAGACAAGATCTCTGCAACTTTTTAGTCTGAGGACTGGTATTCAAATATTTCTGAGTCTTTCACAAACTGCTCGGTGAATGACCCCCTGCACTAGCACTAACTTGTCCACTATCTTTATGCCTCCAGTGTTGTTACATCTCTTAGAGCTTCACTGGAGGAATTCCTTTGGCTGCAGTCTTCTTGCAGGGGCCAGATGTTTCCACTGTCTTCCCTAATTAGCTTGTCAACAGGGACTTCTCTGATGGTTTTGGCTGTGTATTGAATGACTAGTATTTCCATCAATCACTTGGTTCTGAAAACATTTGGCTAAGCCTGAGCAATCTCTTTTTTCATCTATTCATTAAATCAGCATTTGTGACAAAAGCAGGGCAAATGTAAGCAGAGCTTCACTGGCCTTCACAATCTTTTGCTCTTGCCAGCCAGTCCAGTTAGTCCAGAGAAAAACAAGCTGACACTGAAGTGAGGAAGGGAGATGCTGTGAACCAAAATTGGTGCTCGATGACTCGTCACACAGCCCTCAGTGATGGTGCAGGGCTGGGCTGTGTCCTGCTGCCCACCAGCAGGTTTACTCTTGGCAGCTACCAGATCCCTTGCTCTCAGGCTGCCTGAAATCTTGTGGAAATCCCATACAGTCTGTGGCCCTTGGACTGGGTCTGGTCAAGACAGACTATAGCTGCAAGTTCCTGCTTTTTCTAGCCCAACCCAAATTTGCTCTGTCATTTCATGTCCCTGGCAGATATGGCTAAGTTCACCTGATCTGAGGAAACAAAGAAGTTATACAGTGGAGGATATAGTGATCTTCCAAAATCCTGAGCACTGAAGGAGCTGGTCTGAGCTTACCAGTCACTAGGCATTTGTTGACTCTGGAATCATGCCCTAGCCTCGCAGAAGGGTGGCTGGAATTCCTCACGGTGTTCAGCTTTTCTGGGCTCTGGGGTTTAGAAAATCAATTCTGCCCCATGAGGCCTCATGTCAGCATCTCAGCTGTTTATCTTAAGCAAGAAGCTCCATGGGGTTCGAGTTGCAGGGAGCTGTACCTTTCAGCATGAGCCAGTTCAGAACAGCTGTTATGCAGGAGTGGTGTAAGCTGCTCATCAGCTTACAGGGTACTGAAAAAAGCAGGTGTCTCATATTTTTTGTCTCTGCATGGCTATTGGATGACACAAGGCAGGAGGAGGAGGAGGAGGAGGAGAAGCAGCTAAGAAAGTATCCTGAAAAAAGGCTGGAAATTGAACATTACGAGTGTCTGCAAGTGTGTAGACAATTGAAGACTGTTTAAATCTCACTTCACCATTGACAAGATAGGGGTGCTGGCAAAAGAGAAGATAATCAGAATGCAATTTTGGTTTTGGCAACACTTTGATCAGGGCCAGGTCATGTTTTCATTTCATTAATGATTTTCATTTAACCTTCTTTTGGAGACATGACTGGGAAGAGATGAAAAATATCACAGAAGAAAAACATGTTGCTAACATTGTGTGCATATACTATATATGAGCATATATATGTTCATATATGTATATAAATGCAAGCATATGTGTATGTATACCTATCTATATCTATATCTCTATCTAGAAATCCAAGACTCAAAGAAAGAGAAACATAGTCCATGACTCATTTAAGGCCAACAATCCTGAGGTCCAAAGTCTTTAATAAGGGACAAGATCACTACAAGAATCTTGGGCAAAATACTCACAGGAGTGTTTGCGAAGTTAGAATTAATCTGTGACAAAAAAAAATAACATTCCTGAAAGTGATAACTGAAGCTGCATTTTTTTCTTATGGAGGCTACATGCCATGACACTATGGCTGGTAGGAGAAATAGAGAGTATTAGAGGAAAAGAGTAACAGAACGTCCTGGTCAACAAAAATAATGTATAGATACGCACTGAAAACCAATGTAGCAATGATAGTGCCTGATATTTGGGAAGAAATGCCAAATTGAAATGGATTATGTTACTTTATAAGAGAGCATATGCCAGCAGAGTGTGCACAGCATGAACAAAGAAGATGACAACAGCATCACCAGCTCAGAAAAATTTCCTCTGACCAATGGACACTGCTTCAGAAGAATGGAATATTAGCTTGAAATGAAATGGAACTTTTATGAATTTTAAGTTGGACACAGGTAGGCAAGCTCCTGTGGATCCAGAAACACATATATTACCATGGACAGAACAGCCACAGACAGTGAGGAGTTGGAAATGTTGGGGCTTACAGTGGGAAACGTATCTCTACTAAGACAATGCATGAACTAAATGTATAAGCAAACCATAAATTAAGAAAAAAGGGCCTGTATATGTGCCAAAGATGAGGGGATTTTTTTTGATTTTAAACCCCAATGTAATAAAGTAAGCATGGTTATTACGGTGAAAAAAATTACTAAGTATATTTTATAAGAATTTGAGGGGATTTTCAGAGGACAGGCAAGGAGGAAAAAACTCCAGACTAAATCAGAATAAACCTTTTATCCTCCATCTAACAATTCCAAATCAGGTTTTTCTCTTATCCTAAACCAGAAGGCAAAAGTTTAACTAGTGAAATCTTTGCTACTGAATCACAGAGTAAGTGAAGCATCCCTCTAGAGTGGATGCAATTTCTGGGCATTGCAGGGGAAAAGAGAAACTGTGGTTATTTATTGATATATTAAATAAGGATGTGGGAGCTGAAGTCTGCTTCTGAGAGAGAGAGGTCCCTGGAAACATGGACTTTCCCAAAGACACTGTGATGTGCCAATGCTGTCCAGCCTTTGTGAAAAAGTGTTTCCTCACCCCATATTGCTCACCCTCAGCCTTCCTGAGGAGCTGCTGACTGTACTAGGTCATTACAAGTGCCCACAGGTTCAAGTTATGTTCCTGGAGAGAGTTCAGCAAAACCCTCACCATTCTGCACCCAGATTTTCCCTTGTCTTGGTTGAGAAATTTGTCTCCACTTTCTCAAGCATTTTGTCCTATCTCTACCTCATTTATGATACTACTTATCCTACAGTCCTGACAAGCTGATTTTTTTTCTCTTTCTGTCCACTAGTTAATAATTACCTAATGAATAGATAATTAATGAAAGAATACTTTGAAGCTGTGCTATTCTTCAAGCTTTGGGAGGCTGTGGGTGTTCCTGGTTCATCCTGCAGTCTGTGTTACAGACCTCTCCCAACTCCATGGTGCTCTTTGCTTGTCTCATGTCAGAGGTCTGTGTGGTTCTCCAAAGGTTAAAGAGAAGTCTTATCTCAGCAGGAATTCCTTTTTCCATTCATGGGTTCACCACTGCAGGATTGCTGATGGGCTGCATTGGCTCTTAGTGGTAAATCTGCAGAAAAGTGATTGAGGAATATTAACTGAAAACTCACCCTGTCCCTAAATCACAAGTGCCCTGCCTGGCTTTATGAATGAAATGACAGACTGGTGTGAAAAATAGCAGCAAGTATCAGGCAGTACATATGCAGATAGCAATAATGAGCACTCAGTTACAGGATGCTGAAGATCCTGCTGCTTTCTGAGTCCAGCATAAGGAAGAGGATTTTTTCCTGAAACACAAATGGTGATGACCATCCTTTGGAGAGGGCATTGGACTAGATGGCCTTTAAAGGTTCTTTCCTATCCAAACCTTTCTATAGTTCTATGATCCCTCTTGTATGACTTTGCTTTGGCATGAAAACTTGTCATGTGTTCATATTCCATCATTCTCACAAATTTCATCTTGACTTTCTCAGAAGGTTTTATCTCATAACCTATAAAAACGAAAAGTTCTTTAATGTTCAATGTACTCAGTTTAATTAGAAATCAGCAAAAATAGGTTTCAGGCAAACTAGAGAGGCAGAGACAGGTCAGTGGAATGACCCTTAGGCTGTGGCATCATCAGTAATTCCTTACTTCTTGAGAGAGGCAGTAACTGAACTGGAAAACGTAGAGTCACTGCAACCCTGCACCACCCTTCAGAGAGATGCTACAGATCGTGTAAGCCCTACTGCAGGCCCTCAGGTCTGTCATGGAGGCCAGAGGGATCACACTTGCTGTGATACAGGCTCATTTTCCTGCTCTTTATTAGCAGTCAAATGCCAAGTGCTAATGTGCTTAAAAATTCACAACATTTTTCCATTTTGCTAGGAAAAAAGATGGGCGTGAAAAGAAATGTTCTGGTACTGACATGACTTATGGTGAGGTAAAAGACAGCCAGACAGCAAGAGGTGGCCTCAGGGATTGGAAGCTTCCTATGAGAGCCTCCCAGGGAGCTAACTGAGATTTTATGATGCTGACTGAGAGTCAGAGACAAGCAGGAGTTACTGTTACAAGCAGGGATGGAGGAAGGTGGAAGGAAGCCTGTAGGACCATGATATATGGTGTCCTTCCAGGCTGTTAGATGAGAGAGAACAGTGCTGTTTCAGACACAAGGCTGGGCTCATAGGGTAATAGCTTGCTATAGTCAAACTGCAGAGCGGGATTATTATGGCTTTGGATAAGAGCTATTAACTATTGTTAAGGTGATTGATCACTTTTATCATTTTGGTTATGGAAGGAGTTTCACAATCAGAGCTAATCATGGGGCATTGCAGTGCCCCTGTCTGCCTAAATGCTGAAATCCAGAGATAGATTGTGAGATGATTACAAAAATTGCAAGACTGTCATTTCCATATTGAACATGGACTGGGCAAAAATCATAACACGTGTATTGCTGAGACACCACACATAGGGGAAAACACTTATAAAGCTTGCTTTCAGCTGCCTCCACAGAGGGATACAAATGAGTTTGCTAACTGTTCTGTTTAACTTTTCCAGAACACAAAGTTTCTACAGTTTTAAGGTTTTGCTGCTATGCAACTCCCATGGTACCGGGAAGTTTGGGTTCTTTTGGTACAGACTTCTGCTACTGCCTGTAAGATTCACTGAGGTTTTGTCAGGGAAAGCTCAGAGAAAATTTTCCCTGTACCTGTGTTGAAAGTAAGGGGTAATAAATATGCACCTCACAAGCAGAGGAATGGAGCCATACTAAGTGCTGCATGGGCAAAGAGATGCATTCAGTTGGCTCCAGAGCAGCAAGATGCTTTCCAAGAATACAGACTTCCATCTTACTTTCTTTCACGGTGTTGGTATGACCCTTTTTGAAGGTTTCATCTGAAGGTTTTATCTGATGAAATAAGAAAAATCTATGCTAGTTAAAAATTAAACAGGCTTTCAGAAAACTAGGTGGATCAGACATATAAGTTCTAGGTGTGAAAAACTGACCAGAAATGAAAGAACTAGTCCATGGCACACTCTGCAGCAACACATGGCTGATCCTACGTTAAGATTTGAGATGCCCAGAACACATCAAATTAATTTACATCTCTACCTTGATGTTCTCACTAGGGCAAAAAGAGTAACTGTTGCCCATATGCTCAGCACCAGGAAGGTGCCATGAGGGAAACAGCTCCTTCTGTGCTTTTTCAAGGCTCACTTTCTCTTCTTGGGAGCACTGTGAAGATCGGGCTACAAAAATAATGGATATCCACAATAAACAATGTAATAATAAGTTTCTAGTAGGAAGTGCATGTTCAGCTTAACCTTGCAGAATTTTTGCATTTTATAGTAAACACAGTGGAAATAAGAGGCAAGAGACTGCATCACGACTGAATGGGAAAATACCAATGACATGGGCACGGCAAGTCAGGCTTTGATGGATTAGTACAAATAAAAAATGTTGCAATTGGAATTCTGCAACTAAGCAATGTATTATGGTTTGCAATATTAATAACATGCCAAACTAGCAGTGCATGGATTCACCAGGGTGGTGTCTTGAAATGCTGTTCTCTGCAATGACTGACTGCTACAGGAAGAAAGGCACTCCTAGTGCAGTGAGTCTGCATCAGGGACCTCATGCAAAGAAGCCTTTCCCTGCCACTGCTGTGCTTGTTTAGACTCTATGAGAGACCTCTGGCAGATCCTACCTCACATCTTTCCTAGTATTTTTCCATTTTCTTTCTAGGAACACAGCCTCTTCTGTCCCTAAGCTCCAATGTTTGCAGAATCTGTTTTTCTGCATAACAGACCTAGTTCTGCTTTGAAAATACCACCATCATTAATGTCTGAATGGGAACATGAGTAAAGATGTAAGCATTGTGTGGTCTTCCTGGAGTGGTGGGTTCCAGCACAAGTCCATGCACATGAAGTGCCCAAAAGACACTTTTGTGAGTGCTCTTTGTTCTCCTTTGACATGAGTGACCACCAACCAGAATTTAACCCCTCAGTAATTCACTGGTCATAACATTAATATTTCACTGATGCAAAAGAAGTCCTGTTCATAGATGTTATACCAGTGGATAGAGTGAAATGTACTTAAGATGAATTTGGGAATATTTTCTATTACTAAACATATCTGCCTCAGGAGAAGATAATTTTACAGGGAATGGAGTCAGTGTTAGCTGGTGTGCCCAGATTACAGACTGCTTCCTGAACAGAGAGGAAAACCAGCTTTAAGGTCTGTGAATGTGCATGCTAGCTAGATTAGATTTGTACTGATAGCTTTTGTTTCCGTTCCCTTCTCTCTTGCCTGGTTTAATATGCAAGGCTATATATGGAGAAAATGTGTCTCTGTGCTGGCATAGCAAAGATAACCTTGAAGAGTATAAATGAATGTACGTATTGATGGAGCAATTTGTGTTTTTATTGATTTCTTGCTGTGTCTCACTGAATTTTTAGTATGTAGCATAGGCTGTAACTATTTTGTTACAAAGAATTCTACAGAATGTATTTTCCCACACCAATTCTTAAGGGATATGGGCAATTTATACATGAAAATATGAAAGAAATCATACAGTATATATTGATTATTATTATTCATTGCTATAAGTAGGATTTAGGGCTCCAGCTAGAGATACTTGAGATCAAAATAAGGTGACATACTGTCTGTATAGGAAGGCTGAGATTATGACATACCAAGATTTTAAGCCAAAAATACATAGCTTTTGCCAATGTGGAAAAAGCTGAAGGTGAAATGGGCACATACTGATGTATTCCTTAGAAGACAGGGTATTTCTATAGAGCAATGATTAATGATGTCAAAATGCAAATTGGTGGCTGGAAAAAAAAAAGGCTGGGCTGGCTCTCCTCTGTGCTGGGGCTCTGGGTTGCTCTGTAGGACTTTTTCCAAGCAGGTGTAGTGGGGCAAGTTGTCTCCAAGATGTGAATATTGGTCCTGAGGCAGGAACCCCTTTAGGCCTTGATCCTGCATGTTTCTGGATCTGTGATCCTTTGGTTCCTTGAAACCAGTTATCTCCAGTTATCTACACAGGAGCATGTAAATTAGGGATCTAGTCTGCATTGGTCCCACAGTGATTAATAGCATTAAACTCAAGACTGTGATGTCTGTATGTGTAGCCTGGTTGGATTTTTTTCCATTCATCTGTGTTTTGCAATTCCTGCTTGTCAGACACTCCACCTTCCCTGAATATAGAAATAAAACACAGAAGTGTCTTGAGTACTAGCTCTGTGAAGCCCTGTGGGCTTTGAGAGTGGGCACTGCAGACACCCCAAGTGCTGTTTAAGGCCGCTCTATCCCAAATGTGAACCATGTTTCCATTCAGCTCAAGGAGTATGAACTGGATCTCTCTTGTCTGGTTGCTCATGAACAAGTGTGTCCACCCTGCTCTGGAAATTAGTGATATCAGAGACATCAGGGTGGGAACAGAGCACCTACATTTGGTCCAGTATTTGCTCCCTGAAAGTTCCAGGAGTGGATGCCCAAGGAAGAACATAGATAACAGTATGCATGTAGCATGAGCTTTCCTTTTAGATCCTGAAGGACTTTCAAAGCTAGAGGTTTCCTCTGAATCCGTGTTTGGTAGGCAGCAGTTGCACCATTGTCCATGAATATGTCTAATCTCTTCTGTGCTCGTTTTTGCTTGGCCTTTGTAACATCCTCTGGCATTAAATACCACAATTCAATTAGACTTTGGGAGAAAAAGACCTTCTTTGATTTCTTGTGTAAATCTGGGTCTCTTAGTTGTAAATGAGCATATACGGCAACTAAGAAAGCTTTTAAAAAGGAGAAGGGAAGTCATGAAGCTGCTCACACGTATTGAATGTGTGAGGGTGAATATTGAATTGTTGTGCAATGCCAAAGACCACAGCAACTAAAGGTTACAACTGCCAAAATGGAATAGCTGTACTTCCTCAGATCTTGCAAGATTTACACTTAAAAGAAATAGAGAGATTAATTATGTGACAACATGAGAACATCAGAACAATGATTCATTGCATATTGTACATTATCAATGAAGTTGTGGGTCAGCATGCAGGTAACTGTGTATGATGATTGCCTGTAAATGAAGATGGTTTTTTCCTATTACCTTTCCATTCATCTCCTTACCAAGACAACAACTGAACGGTTTTCGGAATTTGTGTATACCACGGGTTTGTACCACTGTACTGTGGTAGAATATGTTCCTCTTTCTTCTCAGCCCTTTGTCATTATTTCTTTCAACATACTACATTCTTAAGACAGGTATAGACCCTTATTTTTGAAGAGTGACAATCTAAACCTAGGCCAGCTTTCAACTGATGTATTAATAGACAAATATGCAGATTTAAAAACAATGAATTTAAACAGTGCAGTTTTTATGCATAGGTGAGCTGCAGAGCTGTAGCTTATGTCAAGGCAGCTCATCCTTGAAGGGGATTACCAGTGGACAGAACTGGTGATCCTTACTGTAAGTGGGTGAGCAAAGCATGTTGACACATCCTCGCAGAAGCACAGCAATGCTGCTCTCCTCCCCTGAGCAAGTGATGGGAGGCTCCTGCTCAGGCCTGGCACTTCTCTTGTCAGCTTGCTTGATCCTTAACACTGTTTTGTTAGAACAACCTGTTAGTGTCTAAAGACTCTTCATCTCCTTGACTCCCTTTCTCCTGGCTTAGTGTCTTGCAGGGGTGACATCAGTCTCACTGAGGGAGGGTCTTCCTTTGGTGACAGAGGCTGGGGAGGAGCCAGGGGCTGGCTACCCCCACTCTGCCTCTGGCCATGCCATGGATCCCACCTCTTGTACTTTTTACTTTGAGCACTTTGGAAAGGCATATTTTCCTTTACAGCACTCATATGGAGAGAAACTGGAGAGAGGTGAATGGGCCTACAGCAAATTTGATTACATGTAAGATTACATGTTACAAATTACAAATTTGATTACAATGCTTATTTTCAGCATTCTGTTTTGGGAAAGAGCTCTTGGATCTCAGTCCAAAGGAGAGGCAGGGCACCCTTCTGACAGGCTTCCTGAGAGCTGGTCTAAATGCTTCCCTCATCTCCAGCCACACTGATTCAGCTGGAATGGACTCTGGAGTCCTCCTGCATTTGCTAACAGACTGCCTGGCTGACCTGATGGACTCAAGCTGATGGCATCCAAAGATATCTTCTTTCAGGTGTCTCTGAGTGCAGGGCTGGAGCCAGCCATGCAGCCAACTCTGTCCTGAAGCTCTGAAACCTGGAATACTTTTGATAAACTGCTGCCCTAAATTCAAATCTATCAATCTTTGAGACAGCACATTTTCATTAATAATACTACTGAAGGGAGCAGAGAGGTGATGCTAAGGAGCTAGGAACAGCAAGTTCCTACAGAGCTGACAGTAGGTCTTTTGTTTTTAGTAAGAGCTGTGCAGAGTCCTGTTTCTGTGGGAATTTCTAGTGGAATTTCCATTTTCTGGAAGACACAGAAAAAAAATAATGCTGTGGAGGAAGATAGCTGAATGTTGTGTTTGGCAAGAATTACATTTACAATTTTATTTTTAATTTAAAATTTCTGAATTAAATAACTTGAGGATGAAATCAAGTTAATCTAGACCAAATACGTTGCAACAGATGTTATAATTTTTGAAAATGTTTTAATAACGGAATCAAAATGTTATAGAAAAATCTTCCTGTAAGACATTTCCTATCGAGTTGGGGAATTTTTCTAGTTGAAACATATTCTGAGAGAATGCTTTAAACACACTCTGTATTTGTTTTGAATGCACTTTTTAAGTTGTTTTAATACAGTTTTATAATTTCAAAGAAAATGAAAAAAGAATAATAAAGACAAAACAAACTTTTTCTGGGATAGAGGATATTTAGCAATAAGGGGCAGTACAAACCCAGAAAGTATTTTTATAATGGCCTGTACACTCCTAATATTTCACACTGAAAAGTAATTGCTTTTGTAAGCTACCATCCTTCTTTTATATAATGCTCAGATGTTACAGGGCTCTCATTAATTTATGCTGACAACACTGTAAAACATCCCTTCAGAAGTGCACAGGAGGGGGAAATTTCCTGGGAATGTTTCACATCTCATGGACCATTTGTACCATTTGCTTGCAACCATAGAAGAGAGTTTCCTGTTTTTGTATATTTCTCTTTGGAAGGAATAGAGTGGTTTGGTGACAAAAAGGCTCTGAAAATACATCAGTGTTGCCAAGGCAGAAATATAAAGCAGCAATTTGAGGATCTTGAGGGCACTATGCAGACTATTAAACTAATGGAACAGCTGTTGCTGACAGAGGGGCAAGGTTTTCAGGGCTTTGGGAAACTCTTGTAATTACTTTTTAGGCTTGGTAGATTTGTTGCAGATGTTGGAAATTCAGACACTAACTGTTCAGCAGCAAAATAAAGTGAATATTTTTTGGAAAAAACCCTGAATATTCAAGGGGGATGTATTGATCAACAGGATGATTCCAAATGCCATCTAATGGTCACTCAAAAAATTATGTCCCCACTCAAAAAATTATGTCCCCTCCTCCCAGATCACCAGTTCCTCCATTCAGGGCTGTTGGTTACTACTTCCATCTCAGTCTTCCCTTCTGCTAAGCATTTGCACCAGTTCCTTGAAAAGGTAGAGCAGAGATCCTTGTTTCTTATTGGGAGTTTCATGTCCCCCCGAGCATGAAATGCAATCAGAGGGTCTGCCTGCTATTCAGCAATCCTCTGTGGCCGGAGGGGCAACATGAGAAACGGGAGGTCTGGGACCAGAGCCTTTAAACCCACAGCTGCAGCCCAGCAAGGCTGTCCTGTGAGGCCACCGGGGAGGAACTGCTCTGTTTCTGACCACGGTACAGAACACCCACTACTGACTGAACTGAGGTGCTGGTTCTGATGGTGTGGTTGGGTAGGTTCAGAGCCTCGTAGGCAGGAGAGTTGTAGGGAGAAGAGTGACCAGTTTTGGTGCTTCATTGTTCTTACAGAGAAGGCCAATGTATGCTGGACTGAAGGTTCATCCAAGCTCCCTCAAGAAGTACATTTCATTGGGCTAGCTGGGTACTGGGTGGATGTCTTTGGGTTTTGAGACTTGTGGTATTTAAGACCATATATTGACAAAATGACAAATTTGGATTGGTTTGGCGAAAGTAAGACCTCAAAGCCTCTTTTTGATCCGCAGTGTTTCAAGGCAAATGCAAAAGTGAATAAAGTAATGTGAAGAAGTTTGTGACTTCAGTTCATAGTATCTTCCATAATCTCTCTGAGAGACATTGGTCCATCTTTTCTGTGTCCCGAGGACTGTACAGATCCTGTGCTTCTCCCTGACAGTGGTAACATAGTACTTGTTGCTGGGAATAATTTTAAAAGTTTTGTGATTTGGACAGAGAAATCCATTTCAACAGAAACTGGATAAAATTTTCACTTATTTCTACATAGGTCTCTAAAAAAGCTTCCCTCTGCTATGAAATAATTGCTTTTTAAGTACCTTCTGGATGACTGCTAGATCAGAATATCATCAGTTTGGATCTATCTGGTGCAAAGCCATAGACTAAGCAGTGCTGCATTTCCCTGGTCTTAAAATTAAAACCAAAACATGGTTTATGGGGGAAAGGGGTTTTTACCTCAGGATTTATTCAAGGATCCTTGGGTGCAGCACTTTATCCAGGTGGAGTGCCCTAAAATGCACACACTGCGCCCCACACACTGAAATGCACACAATTATAGCCCTTGCAAATTAGCATTTTTATCAAAGATTTCCGAGTGAGAGGCTCGAGCGAACCCCCCCCCCCCCCCCCCCCCCCCGCCCCCAACCTGAGGAACCTTCCCCCTGGATGGGCCTATCTTAGTTTACAAAAATGTGTTCTGGAGAGGACCTTGGTGTCTGGGGCTTCCAGACTGTTTGGTCTCCTGGTTTAATTGTGCAGTGGGTCTCAGCTAAGTTATCAGACTTAGAAAGTTACAAGTATGTAGGCTAAAAGCATTAAGAATACATAAAACTATATAAAAGGGTATGTAAGAGGGGTATAAAGGAAAAAGCAAAAAATCATCCTGGCATTAGCAGCAGTTTGCTAATTTGCTGATTTCCAGACTGAGAAGGAAGCTCCTGAAGGACAAGTCTGATTTTTGCTGTAAATGCTTAGTACCTGGCCTACTGAAATTAACATAAATTTCTGGAATCATAGGATTTGAGGGGTTTTTTTCCCTTTTATTTTTTTTGATGATAATAGAGGATTTTTAACAAAAATGCATCCAAATCCAAACACAAATGAGTGTAGATAACTCAGAAAATTAAGAACTGAAGGGCTGTATTTATATTGATTGTAGGGGTTTTTTTGCTAATAATTATATGGTAAGAAAATGCTAAACTAATGGTACCAGATACAAAAGAAAGAGGAAAAGAAATCAATACTTATTATATTCAGACTCAGAATGGTCAAATAGCTATGACCACTTTTTGACACATTTGCCAATATTTCCTCCTGCCCTCCTGTTAGCAGCTGTCTGGTGAAACCTGATGAAAGGACACAAAGGGATAAATCCAGGCTACACCTTGAGAGGAATGACTCTGGGGACATGTTCAGTCCATTATGGTGATCTTGGAATGTCAGCCAATTGGCATGTCTCCAATAAAATATTGTATCCAAAGATGGAGAAAATACATTTAGCAAATATTATTTTTCCCCCAAAATGTATACAGAGCAATGTGTATTGCATTTTCAAGAATATGATTATCTTTAAAAGAGGAGTTGTTTGGATATGTTTTTTTATTCTTCTTGTTTTTGGTTTTGTAAGTTGAGGGAGATTTCATTTGGTGGGAGCATTTTTATTTAGTTTTGGACTGTTCCAGGCAGCCTTTCTTGTTTATGATGAGAAGGATGGAGACTTAAGTAAAATGTAAAATCTGGTGTCACTACAAAGATCAAGACAATCTCTTCAGGCTTCACCTTGCCTTGAGACAGAATTTAGAAATGCCAGTAGATGTGTTGGTGACATGGCTAAGATCAAACCTAGCAGATATCCTCTTACTCAAATCAAATCAGATAAAATCCACTTGTTTACAAGTGAACCTCCCAAGGCTTCTGGACTTAATTCTTTTAAAATTGTCTCTCCCTGGAAGGTCAGTGAGCCAGAGTAGGAGCCACCCTATTGCTCTGTGCTTGTTCTGTGGCTTGTTCAGAGGGGTCCAGGTTATGACGAAGCCACTGAAATGTTACAGAGATTAAAGGAAATGCCATGTTCCTTGCTCAAACTTGTGCTTTGGTCTGATTTAAAAAAATTGTCCTTTCAAATAACAGTGATGGGCTTGGAGGGACTGACATACTGAAACTTGACAAAAGTGAGATAGAATTGTCAAGAAGAGAATGGTTGCTATGTACGAGAGGATACATCTTCATGCCTTTGGAAAGCAAACTCTGAGGGATCTGAAGCCAGGATGTGTAGCCAAGTAGTTGCTCTTCTGAGTTTTGGGCATGTTTTGAGGTCCTGCTTTACACAGAATGATGTCCTGTCTCCTACACTTCAGAGTGACAGAGAAATAGGAATGTTACAAATGGCCACAGTGCCACCACCTTCCTTTTCATGCAGTTTTCCTCAAGAGGTATCCGGTACATAGCATTACTGATAAAGTAGCCAGCTGTCCAAGATTCATTTGTACCAAAGTACTGTGTTGTTTCATGTCTCTGAGAACTGGGAATGTCACAGGAAAATGCCTCTGGCAAGCAGAATTCAGGTTCTTTTTAAATCCTGCTTGCATAACTATTATAACCATTAATCCTTGTCCTATTGGAATAGACCCTGCTAAAAAGTTTGTCCCCATCTTTCTTGTAAGCCCTCTTTAAGTACTGAAAGGCTGCAGTAAGGTCTCCCTGAAGCCTTCTCTTCTCCATGCTTAACAGCACATGGCTGCGTCATGTCCAACCTCACATCCACCAGCATTCCCAAGTCCTTTTCGCAGAGCTGTTCTCCATCCATTCATCCCCCATCCTGCGTTGATACCGGGGGTTGTCCCGACCCAGGTGCAGGACCTTGCCTTTGGCTTTGCTGGACCTCCTGATGTTCCCACACGCCCGCTTGCTGAGCTTGTCCCGGTCCCTCTAGATGGCATCCCGTCCCTCAGGCACGTCAGCTTCAGGTGTAACCAGTGAGTTGCTGAGGGTGCCTTGAGCCAGTGCGCCCGACTGCCCAGGCAGTGAGTGGATAGGTGAGCATGTGCCGGGGGATGCTCGGGGGGAGAGGCGGCGGCACGGGGCAGGGAGCGATGGGGAGCAGGAGGCGGTGTGGGCCGCGGCACGGAGCGGAGAGCGATGAGGAGCAGGGTGCGGTGTGGGCCGCGGCACGGAGCGGAGAGCGATGAGGAGCAGGGTGCGGTGTGGGCCCCAGCACGGAGCGGAGAGCGATGAGGAGCAGGGTGCGGTGTGGGCCACGCTGCCCGAGGCGGAGAGCGATGAGGAGCAGGAGGCGGTGTGGGCGGCGGCACGGAGCGGAGAGCGATGAGGAGCAGGGCGCGGTGTGGGCAGCGGCACGGAGCGGAGAGCGATGGGGAGCAGGAGGCGGTGTGGGCCCCGGCACGGAGCGGAGAGCGATGGGGAGCAGGAGGCGGTGTGGGCTGCGGCACGGAGCGGAGAGCGATGGGGAGCAGGAGGCGGTGTGGGC
>VZTN01013584.1:7466-27133 GCA_013400515.1 Erpornis zantholeuca | reverse complement strand
CTTTTATAGGTTTGGTCTATTTGCATATCAGCATAAATTCGCCAATTAAAACTTTAGCTAATGATGTAATTTCCCCAAACCTCCCTCCCCACCCCCCCCTTTTCAATATGTTACACATTTTGGGCCCAGGACGGTGTGGGTGTCCTTGGAGAGCGAGCTGGAGAGGCTTTGTTATGTCTGTCTTAGCGTAGGAGAGAGGCAGCTAATGAGCTACAGGAAACTTCAAAGTTACATTAGGCAGTACAGGATTTGAAAAAATATAAAAGTTCAAACCCAAGACTTCAACAGAAGTGAGGGAATTTAGCCAATAAATAATTGTGTAGCCAATGAACATTAATTAATGCTCATTGCTTTGCTTGCTAAAATATATTCATAGTAGAAAAAGTTTGAATTACCTTGGGACTCCCACCACCAAGAAACCCAGGGTGAAGATGGACCAACAGGATACTGCTGGATCCATGGGTGGTGACTATCTTCTTATTGATCTCACTCTTCCTCTCCCCTCTTTTCCATTTCTTTCTATCTCTCTACTTCACATTAACAGTTAAATAAAATCTGTATTATTGATTTTTGCATATGGGTTCGTTTGCACCTTAATTTGGGCAGAGGTGTCTCTCACTAACCAAATCTAATGTACACACTGGGAAGAAGAGATGGTAGGGTCAAAGTGAAACTAGTAGCAGCTTCAGTGTGCAGCCTGGGACAAAGCAGGTGCAGCAACTGCCACGGGCAACTACTCTGACTCCATCATGGTTGCAAGGCCATACACACTTTGTATGGCACTACATCTTGACCAGCACTGACCTTCACATCAGCCATTGGCCTGGCTTAGGAGAGACTTAATGGCCAGGGTACCTTGTGCCCATGTTCCCTGTGGGTGTCCCAGGCAGTTCCCCAGTCTTCACCCTCAGCCAGCACTCCACTGGGAAGGACACTTTTCCAAATGCACCAGCAGCCTGCCCCAGGACATGGCTCTAGGCTGCAAAACACAAGTGCAAGGTAAAATCCTGGCATACAGATGTACCTCAAGCACAGTGACTCCCTCTGAGGCTTGGTGAGCCTGTATCAGAGTCAAGCAGCCTGTGGTATTGCTTGTAGTTCTGCTGCCACTTGGATCAGGCGCCAGTTTTATCTTTTCCTTGCATGGAAGGAAATTTTTTTCCCTGGAAGTTTTCTAGTGAGTATCTTCCTGAGCCTCTCATCACCTCTTCTAACACACATTTTCTAGCTATTTATGTGTCTGCACCACATAGTTTACAATCAAACTAATTTTGTTTGTATCACTTAGTAGAAGTTCTGTCTTCTTACACATATTCTAGTATTCAAAGGATGATACTTCTGCAGTATCTAGATAATACATAAATGTCTTGATGATAATCAGAAATGGACAAATGGGCAATCACATCTCAACTGGATCTCAGCATGCAAGCCTTAACTACACAGAGCTTGATATATATGTGTACATGGGAAATCAGGCTGTTTCTTCTTGAAAGTCTATGATGTAATGCTGAATTCCAGCCACTACACAAGAATATGTGCAGACAGTAGACATAGATTTTGTTGCTCTCTTTGTTCAAACTTGGGTACAAGCTACTGAAAACCCAAACAAAATACCATGCTTTTAGCTCGTCCTATTAATGGCTTGTTTTGCTTTTCTGTTTTCACATTTCAACCAGTCATTCTAATATGTGATGAGAAAAAAGGAAAAGGAGGCATTATGATACCAAAAAGCTGCTCATCAGAGTTTAATAGCTCTATTTTTATAATTATTGATTGAAAATTACTCTCTCTGCAAGCAGTTGATGTATGTTTTCATGATACATTTTGCATCCAAACCTCCAATCTTCTTGCTCAACAGGCCTGCCTTTAGTTTGCCTAGTCCTTCATCTGCTAAAAGGAGGCTCCTTTGTGTGACGCTCCTTTGTGCAGCACAAAACACACCTCGGTGCAGCCATTAGTTGTAGGAGGAGTGTCTCAGAGGGTCACTGAAATGAGGCAGATTAGAAGAAATGCTAACTTAAAGTGAATGACAAACAATCCAAGGGGATCATGAGTACCAGGCACTTGATAATCGCTGTGTGATAAGATCGCTGGGCCTGACTGCACGTCAGGGCTGTATAATGCTGCCTGTGCCTGGCGCACCCTGAAAGGCACCGAGAGTGATCTGACATGGAGATCTGTGCATTGAGCCAACAGATAGTTTCTCTTTTGGATTATCCAGACTGTAGGGTATTGCACCAAATGCAACAGTAATCCTTTGCCTGAGCCTGACAAGCTGGGAATTGACAGTTCCTCATCATATTGCATGTCTTGGAAGCCAAGGTTCTGCCTTGCTTTAGTGCAGGGAAGCAGGGGGCAGGGGGCTAAAGGGAGCCTTTGCTATCCAGGGCCTTGAACCACTCACCATTGCCTCCCTCAGTATCAGCAGCCTTCAACCTGGGGAATGGAACTATAAACACTCCAGATGAAATATTAAGTGTGAGGGCAGTTCTGACAGAGACACGCACTGTCACCACTGATGCAGGTGCTGGTGTGACAGCAACAGAGCAAACAGCAGGGAATTATGAGGAAGCACCAATCCCAGGGTCGCACTGCAGTCTGGCTGACAAAGAAATATCAGCTTCTGGCAGAGATGGGGCTTTGTGCTGCCTCCCAAGTAGGGAGAAGAGGGAGCACAACCCTCCAGCTGCTAGTGGGCTAAAATTTTTCCACTGAGATGTTGCTTCCTGGGATTGCTGTTTCTTCTTTTGTATTTTTAGGTGTCTTTCCCATTACTATTATATGCACCAGGTTGTTCTGAAGGCTGTCAGGGCCTTCCTGACACAAACCTAGTGAATCTCAAAAGGTATCTTGCAATTTAAGATTTTCAGGCATTTCTAAATTGTGTGGTCACCAGTACATAGCAGAGATATTTTTTTTGTATGCGCCCTGAAAAGTTTTGCTCCCAAAGGTTGTTGATTAAAAATTTTAATAGGGTTTTTAACAGCCAAGCTACATGAAAATGCTCAGCCTTTAAGTACTGTCCCTGGCATTAATAAAATTACTGGGAATACACTCTGCATTTGTGTAACAATTATCCCCCAGTTTCTGTTTTATTTCACTAGATCATCTTGCTTCCTTCAAGTATCCTGTCTCCATGATTTATTGCTAGATCTGCTTTGTCACCATCTGCTCTGCTATTGCTCAAGAAAGAACAAATCCCCAGAAAATATTACTGTCCAGACTAGGCACCGTATAAGCATCCTTCCCACATTCAGCCAAACATTGACTAAAGGCAAGCTAATCTATAATCACAAATTCCCTCCTTTCCTGTTCACTACAGTTCAAATTCATATAAAAAAACTTGGTGGAATTCAGCTATCCTCCTTGGGGATATAGGTTACCATCTGTCTGGTTTCCAGTGGTACATTTAAAAAACATTTGTCCCATTTTTATAAAACATCCTGCTGTACAGAAACCATTTTAATATCTAATTACACAGCATTGTGTATCACATATGTCACAACCAGAATAATTTGGCCTAAGTTTCTCTTATCTTGTCTAGTCTGTTTTGCTCTTTTAAATTATCCAAACACATACAAATCCAACAGCATGCCTCTAGCTAGAGTAATTTAAAAAATAAAATAAGTAAATACTGAACTGCCTGAATAATATTTTGGATTTAATTTGGTAATTTATATAAGATTTTAATTTCAAAAGCAAGAAGCATTTTAAACTAAAGGTTAATGTACTTACCATTGCATTAAAAAAATACGAATTAGTAAAAGCAGGCAAGAGAATGGCAAAAAGTATCAGTTGTTATGGTGCTTCCATAAACACAAACATATGCCAAAACCATAGCAAATAAATTATTCTTTCCCACTCCTCAAATCTTTTTAGTTGTCCCCAGAGGACAATCACTCTGTAGTCAGTCAGGGGACAGCATCTTCCCAAGCCACATCTACTCAGGGTGCTTGATGTGAGGCCTACTAAGCCTCTGGGAAGCTTCCCACTGACTTCAGCAAGGCATGGAGCTGCCAGGGACCTTCAGAGAGGGTCTGGGAGAGGCATACAGGCTGCATCAAGCTGTGGGGTGGTCACACCCCTGGCTGACCTACGTGCATCAGTAACCTCCCCTCTGAGCACCTTTACAATACAGTGAAAATTCTCTGGGTGCACAGATGCTCTGGGAGTGCTGTGATTTCAGGCAAACATGAAACTTCTTGATACCAAAATCCCATGAAGTGGTGGCATTTCTTGTCCTAGGCCTTGCACCACTTTGTCTGGCTGTGCTGTATTTCTGCCCTGCTCACGCAGGGATGATGCTCCAGCGGTGGAGGAATGATTCCTGGAGCACCCTGCTTCCCCATGCCCTGGCCAGGATCTTTCTTCTTCTCCCCCAGAAATGAGTGTGTTCCTCTTGGAGAGCTCCAGTCTGAGTGGGACGAGACTGTCTCAGGAGCTGGAGCTGAATGAGAAGAGAGACAAATGTAAATAATAAAAAAAATCCTTCCTTCTTCTATCCAGAAATCCATGTAGACCCCTTGGCCAAAAATGTTGGTATCCAGCACCAAGTTGTGTCATGATACTTTTCTGTGTTATTGGGTTCTGGAAAATCCCAATAGTATTTTCTACAAGGAGAACACTTGCAGCAGACCACTCTTGAGATGAGATACAGATGATGGATAGAAGCAATTATTTTTTTAAGCACAATTTTTTTCCTGTCTGTATCTAGTCAGAAAGCAGCTATCTTGTTCACAGCTATTTGTCTAAGAGAAGCTATAAAATTAACTGAAGTTCACAGGGAACATACACTCTTGAGGACAGCAGAGTACTTCCCTGTAATCACATTGGTTCTGTCACAGTGAAACTGAGGCGAGTTACTCAGATGTCTCCCTCAATTTCTCTGAGTGTTCCAGATAGATATGACACAGCTGGTCCAAAGAACATTGTTAATGATAGCGTGTGTAGCAAATGATTTCTCCCCAGAACTCAGAATCACCTCAGAAGAACATGCAGAACCAAGAAGCTCACCCCGAAAGCAGCCAGTTTGATTAACCAGCCTGTCTCCCCTGAAATGCCTCCGTGGTCTTCCACTCTGGCTGCTTTGCAAAGAAAAGGTCTGCTCTCAGGAAGTGTCTTGCTGGAGAGAGGGGTGGTTGAATACACAGAGATACCTTGAGAGACTTAACTCTGTCATTCCTAGAGCGTGAATGGACTTTACCTAAGATGTAGGATTGGGGAAAGGAGACTCACATCCCCCAGGACTGGTCATTGATTGAATGCACATTAGCACACATCCTTTTTCTGATGTCCTGAGCACCCCGTGGGCACTTGACCAGGGTCCCCATGACACAGAGGGAGAGGCAGGACTGTCAGCAGTGCAAGGCTGGAGGTGTACCTGTGGTCAGAGCTACCCATTTTTGCAAACAATGATTATTTTCATTATGTTATTGGTGTTATACTGAATTCACAGTAGTAAATATCAGACAGAGAATGATGTAATTTAAAATATGGACATTGAGTTGTCAGGAAGAATTGCAGAGCAGAAGGGGAAGTTTGTAAATTGCTTAGATTTTGGAGGACTTGTTCTATTCTAAAGACATCCCAGAAGGACAGAAAAAGCTCTTTGTAGGAAAGACTTCACAAGCATCAGATATTTCATCATACTGCTGAGCTAGTCAGTGAGATTTAGAAAATATTCAGATGTCAATACCAAAGCCTATTTGCTAACTACCCCTAGAGGTATTATTATAGTATCAGGTGCAGCTAGCCAGGAGAAAAATAATCTAATGAAAATTTATCAGCTGTTTCAGGACAGATTATCTGACCAAGAACAGTATGACTCTGAAGTTATCTCAGAGGAGAACTCCTGAGTTCTGTAATATTCAAATCGACATATGAATGAGTAAAAAAGAATGCAGGTAAGTATCATAACTTATATTCCATTATAAGTCTATTATCTATGGCTCTTATCTCTTCAAATATCCAATAAAAAATACTAGAGAGAAGGAAAATTATCTCCAAATTTACCTTGGAGTAACTTTGCACTTTTTGCTGAGTGACAAAATTTTTAACTTCTTGCCCAGACCTTCATTTACACATCTGCTTTTGAGCACATTCACCCATACAAGAACTGTGATTGCCAGAGCAATCATGCTTACTGCCAGGGTACAAAATAATCTTCCATTTATTACTTGCCTATGCACAGAGGTCTAAGCACTCCAACAAAGGCAGGATTTAAAAGTCATCCCACTTCTCATCATGGAATTAATCAGGACAACTGATGGTAAGGAAGGCATTTAATAAGCAGAAAATAGTCATGATTTTTGCACACATAAAGAGATAGTATCTGATGTCCCTGACCTGTACAGAAGTCAAAGGCCTGTATAAACCTATTAGAGTGAGACCAGAACAAAACAAATGAATTGTCTCTATGATTAAGTTGCCTTCTGAATGACAGTGAGGACAATGCTCATCCTCACAACAGGACATCCTCACAAGAGGACATAGCTCATCCTCACAACAGGACATCCTCACAAGAGGACATTCTTTAAAGAAGTCTTGGCTCTATCACAGTGAGGAACCTGCTACTCTGGGCACCAACATGTTTTCCATAGAGATTCTTGTGTCACCAGCTCCCTGCTGCTCATGTGCCATTAATTCACCAGTGGGATGCACAGATCTCATCACATGGATGCTTCTATCTTATTTCACTGAATTAGAGTTCAAATAAGTCTCAGCACATTCACAGATCCTTTTTTGTGCTGAGTGTCCACATGGCTGTGCAAGGAACTAAGCAGACATATTCACTCCTTGTGCTTTCAGCGATATATCTAACCTTTCATCCCAAAGTAATGGGAATACTCTGCAGCATTCTTTGCACAAACCTGAAGTATGCACCAAGACAAGGTGTTAATTCCAATTGCTGGCAATAGCAGCCAGGAATTGGACACAGGAATACACATATATTCATACCAGAACATACATTAATAAACTTAATGAGCATTTTAAGAATCTCAAATGAGCCAAACCAAAAAATATGAAGTGTTTTTTTATGATTTTCAAGACTGATAATTATTTTGGTGTCTCCCTCTCAGTTTAACTTCTCTAACTAAATAGAAAGCCCTAGCTGATACACAAAATTTCAGAATATGAAAAGTGTATTCAATTTCAAAGATATCTCCTGTTTACCAGAAGTTAACTAAATTATCTTTTGGGAAAAAATTTTAACAATTTGCTTGGTTAGTTAATAAGAGGGTACTAGAGTAAGTCTACAAAATATGCATGCATCTTCAATTACAAACCAATATGACAAAATGAGCTGTATCATTAGTAACAGTGAACCTGAGCATTTTTATTCTTACTGTGCTAAAGACACTGATTTCCTGTAGTGTGCTTTTAATACCTAAAGGATATTTGATGGAGTGTGTGGGAACAAGCTGTTATGAAATCTGTGACTGGTCTAACATCCACAGCTGAGAATGCCTGAGGACTGGGTACTGATGGCAGAATTACCAGTGTTTCATGTGAAGACATGGATTTTTATCCTGTCTTAACCATTGGTGGTAAAGATCTGCAATTTGCTAGCAGAGACTCTCGCAGAATAATTTTCTGATACTTCTGATAAATTCAACTCTGCAGTGCTTGTGTAATTGATGTTTAACCATACAGCTTGTGAGCTGCAGAACAAAAGTTTAGGCTAAGAAAAAGACAAATAGGTGACTGCAGAGAAGTGCAATTATTCATAATTTGAAAATTGTACTATAGAGTGCATTAGCTTCTGAACAATTAAAAAAAAACTTCTCAAAGAAGTGTAAGATTAGGTCTTAGCTGGGTTAATCTACATGGTGTTTTCTGGTTTCACTCCTTGGAACTGCTGCCTTAAGTGGCTACTTAAAAACAGACATTAGACAGGAATAAGGGAATAAAGGAGGTATTTATTTGAAAGGCCTTCAAAGGTCACACCCTGAGGGTCTAGAGGCTCCTGCCTTGGTGGATCCCAAGGTGGATGACAGGTCACGAGTTCTGCACACTTTTATAAGTGTGGTTCATTTGCATACTAGCATAAATTTGCCAATTAAAGTTTCAGTTAATTATGTAATTTCCCCAAGCCTGCCCCCCTCTCCAAGATGTTGGTTTACATCTTTTGGGCCCAGGATGGTCTGGGTGTCCTTGGAGAGCAAGCTGGAGAGGCTTTTTTATGTCTACCTAGCATGAGAGAGCAGAAGTTAACAGGCTACAAGAAACTTCAGAATTACACACTAGGCAGCACAGGATTTGAAAAATATAAAAGTGAAAACCCAAGGCATCAGTACTCTAAAGCATAGGATTTTTAACAGGTCTATTAATCAAAATGATGGAAGAATAAAATATTCCCACTCAGCCGGGAAGGCCTCAAGTCAGTATCAAAATCATAACATTTTAATTTAAAGCCGTCTATCTGGACTTTGGAAATGTTTAGACTATGCAACTAAAAGTTAGAAACCAAACATTTGAACGAAGCTGATAAAAAGTGATCATTAATTAAGGCTGAAGTCAACAATCTGGCACAGAAGAAATTTCTAGTGGCCCCTGAGCCAAAAGCCTGCAGCAAGATTTCCAAAGCAAGTTTGTAATAATTCATCATCAATTCAGGATGAGATAAGCTCCTTGAAAGAAGCCAAACATGAGTAATACAGGGGACTTCAGGAGGTGTACAATAAATATTAACTTCTCTTCTGAGAGGGAGGTTAATTCATGATTCAGCTAATTTAGGACTGGTTTTTATAACTGGATTAACAGTAATTTAGGGATGAGGCTACTGAGTATTATTGGTGTTGTCAAAGATTTATACAGAGATGCCAGCTATCAAACCCAGCTGTTGGATGCATTGTACTCACACATATTAGTGCCAGCACTTGCTCCACCGACCTCAGCCTAAGCCCCAGTGGTTTGTAACCACAGGAGATGTACAAACAACCTCAGTAATAAAGTGATAAACACAAATGGGGTGCTCTAGTTCATAGCCACCCAGCAGCAAAGTGCACAGGTTATGAGCAGAGCATGCACTGTTAAGCGCTGGGGATTTTCGAGGGACAGCCTGCAGGCTGTGGGAAGTCTGCAGGGCCCACAGAAGTGGATGGTGAAAGCAGAAGCCACACCTATTCCTGGTTCTTCCTCTATGTCTATTTTTGCCTTACGCAATGGTTCCCAGTTTCTTTCATTCACCTAGTGTCCTTCAAAAGCTTCTTGAAAAGGACATTTGTGCATAGGATAGAAGACACAGGAGGGGAGCTGAAGGAGGACTCTTCAGTGATATATTTTCCCTTGATTTTTTTTTTCACTTGCAAAAAGTAGCCTGTGAGAGAGAGTAAAATGTTTCCAGTGTGTTACTAACATGAACAATGTGTGTGGTACACTGGACACCCTCCTGCTTCTCTCCTCCAGGACTGTGTGACCATCCCCATGAAGCTGCTGGCTGTGCCTGAGCAGGTGCTGGCAGCCTTACTGGGTGGATAAATTGGACTGTTGGGTTCAAGGGTGTCCTCCACTCATTACCTTCCTCTTGGGAAATGCAAGCACTGGGCAGTAGCAGCACTGGCAGGGAGGCAAGGTGAGAGGCAACTGGAGAGAGACAGATACAGCTCAGGAGTGTGGAGGGGGAGACTGCTGGTGGCTGAAACATCCACTACCACCAGAGCCGGGATCTGACATGCTGCTCTTGGGACACGCCGCACAGACTGGGCTGCAGTGATGTCTGCAACCTGGCATCCCCACGGGAGCTCTCCCACCGGGAATGGGACATGCACTCCTCCTGCCCTCTTGCATGGTTTCACCTGGCTGTTCTGAAGGCAGCCTTGATATTATAAACAACATCATTCAGAGAAATAATCACTCTCCACACTCTGCTATTTCTCATTCCTCACACAAGAGTCACAGAGAGTCTGTATGAAAATGCCTCTTTTGCAACACATGCTCTGCACTAACAGAAACTGCTGCCAGAAGAAAAGCCATGACATTTTTTGGTTATGAATAGCCCTTTTCATGTCTCCCGGCGATAAACTGCTCCTGCCATATCCCAGACCTGCTCCGTAGATGGCAGTGTGCAGTTACTTTCTGTGGTATATTTACCTATTAGCTGCTTTCTTGACATTTGCTGGAAAACTACTTCACTCAGTAAACACCAAAAATGATAACATCGAAGACTATATTTAAACACTATAAATTTCATATCTGAAACAGGAGTATTTGTTAAGTGTTTGCAGCAAATTTTGGAGTATCATAAATCCAGCTGTTTTTATAGGTCACATCCCAGAAGAAATCTAAGCAAAGAAATTTAAATGAATATAACCAAAAGAAAATTTCCTCAGGCTGTATTCTTATATAAGAATAGTAAGTAATACTTAGAAATAAAGTTAATAATTCCCCAAACACATGACTACATTCAGTCTACATGAATACTTTAAGTCAAATTTAAAAGCTAAATATTTTAAGTCAACGTTACTGCTCTCCAAAATAACTAATGTGTTCACCAAAACATTTTATGAATCTCCTCATAGTTCTTTAAGGCTTTAGTCTTTTTTAGTTTCCTACATGGAAGAGTATAGCCTGTATGGGTTCTGCATGCAATGTTTTCCTACACAGTTTTTCCTTGAGTAACAATCAGGCTTCACAATTGCATTGATTCCTACACGGTGGTAATGCTCTAAACTGCAAAACTGCTCTAAACTGCAAAGGGTGAAATGGGCTTGTGCAGACCCTGCTGTTTGTGTCAGAGAATCATAGAATCATAAAATGGCATAGGTTGGAAAGGACTTTAAAAATAATCTTATTCCAAACCCCCTGCCATAGGCAGGGACAGCTTTCATTAGACCAGGCTGCTTAAAGCCCTGTCCAATCTGGCCTTGATCCTTTCCAGGAATGGGGTATCCACAGCTTCTCTGGGCAACCTGCTCCAGTGTCTCATCACCTGCACAGTAAAAAGTTTCTTCTGAATGGCTAATCTAAACCTCGCCTTGTTCAGGTTAAAACTGTTACCCCTTGACCTATCACTATTTGCTTGTGTGGAAAGTCTCTCTTCAGCTCTCTTGCAGGCCCCCTTTAGCTACTGGAAGGTGCTATAAGGTCTTCCTGGAGCCTACTCTTCTCTGGGCTGAACAACCCCAACAACCTCTTGGGGGACAACCTCTCTGCCTGTCCTCATGGTGCTCCATCCCTCTGATCATCTTTGTGGCTCTCTGGACTTGTTCCAGCAGGTCCACATCTTTCTTATGTTGGGAGGCCCTGAGCTGGGCACAGAACTCCAGGTGGGATCTTAGGCAGAGCAAAGGGGCAGAATCACCTCCCTTGCCCTGCTGACCATGGTGCTTTTGATGGAGTTCAGGATGTTGTTGGTCTTTTGGGCTACTACAAGGACACCTTACCATCACATATCTACCTTTTTCTCAATGTCACTTAATTACAGTTGATGCCAGCCAGAAGGATTTGAGCTGAATTTTGTTCCTTAAAGCTGGGCTTCAGAATTGGCTCCTGATGGCTACAACTAAGCCTTTAGATGAGTGTGAGATACAGCTTTGTTCCTTCTCCCAAAGGTTTTATCTCCCAAGAAGGAAAATTGGTGTGGAGACCAAGATAGGAAAGGATAAAGTGCCCATGGGGCTGTCTGGCTTGAGCAGAAGTCAGTCTCAGGCTCACCCAGGAACCCCTAACAAGGCACTAGGTCCAATGTTGCTGTGCAAGTTTTTTGCTCTTCATTCCAGCAGAGAGATAAGCAGAGTGGATATCAGACAGGACGGATATATATCACGATAGTGGCTGCCTGCTAAAAGTTCTCCAGTTAAAATCTCTGGTTGGTTAACCACTGCAAAACAACCCCATCCTTCTCAAGCTGACGCTGGAGCAGCAGCAGGCTTGTGTTCGTGACCCTGAGTTACCACCCACTCATAGTTACTGCTCTTGCTCACAAAAATGGAGGTGCAAGAGGTCCAGACCATCCAGGTGCAAGTCTCCCTCAGGGAGCAGACAGGGTTTGAAAGCCACTACTTGTTAAACAACAGTGACAGAAGAATTGCTCACAGATATTGTGCCAGGGGACACTGGAAGGCAGCCCACCTTGCAGGCACCTTCAGCAGAGGAAAGGCTCACACCTGGCAGCTATTCATGTGAGGGAAGATGCCATGGGAAGCACACACAGGAGCCTGTCATGTCACCTCTCCAACTAGGGCAAGGGAGATGAAGAGGCTGCTGACTTCTGCTGACTGAAGAGGTCAGCAGAAGTCCATGTAGAACTGTGGTGGGACACAAATGCAGACTCTGCCTGAGTTGTGGTTGGGGTGATGGCAGGAGCCAGTTTGTAAGTCACCAACTTGTTTGAAGATGAAAGATCTCATGAGCCAGCCAAACAGAGCAGTTGAATTTGGAGAATCATGACAAGACCTGAGTGAATCAGGTGAGAGGGAAACTGTGCTGTTTTGGCTGGGATAGAGTTAACTTTTTCTGAGTAGCCAGTAAAGGGCTGTGTTTTGGATTTGGGCTGAAAATTGTGTGAGGGACAAGCTGCAAGGAGCTGAACTGCAGCTGGGGTTAAACCATCACAGCAACACAAAGGCAAATGAAATGCTGTCCCTGCAAATGCAGGGTAATATCATTTGGAGAGGAACATTCAGACTACTATTTAGATACTTTGCAGGACTTTCAGTCCACAGTATTATTCCAGAGAAAAGGACAGCCCAATGAAGACATCTGCTCAATGTTCAGTTGCCATCAAAAAATTGCCAGCAAAATATTTTGAAAAGAGTATTAGTGTGCCTGATCTAGGCTTTAAGCTAAAGCCAGTCCCCAGTTATCACTGTTCCAAAGTTTAAAACAATCATATATTGGTCTCACTAGGTAAGACCTCTTTCCAGCACATAAATCTTGTTTAGGTAAATTTTAGGACAGTACACTTCAGCACAGGATCCCCAAATATTTCCTCTGTGAACATCCTGCTCAGCCAGGCAGCCTGTGCCTAACAGCCTGCTCATGGCCTTCTTATCTCCCCTGAAGCAGTTCTGGATGGCCACAGAGATGAGACTGGAGTGGATGAGTGTCAGGACCCATCTTGCTGGGGATCTGGAAATGCAGCATATCAGGAGGAACAAGCACTTGAGCACAGCAGTTCTGCAGCGACTCAAACCAGTGCCAAGGTGACCCAGCCCCTGACTTGCCCTAGGCTGTGGGAGTTGAGGTAGAGCTCTTCCTTAAATCCTACCCACCTGCAGTGAGACAAAGAATATGGGTCTCAGTCTTTAATCTCTCCTAATCTTTCATTCACTGATTAGATTATCATAAATATAGAACTAATTTATGTCACCAAATGCAAATTTCTTCAGACCTGAAATGTCTTAAGTTCTTTGAGAAATCTGCTGTTTGTAGGAAGTGTTAAGAGACCATTCCGAAGAGAGGATAAATTCAACGGATGGAAAACCCCACAGCTGTGTGTTATAACCATGCAATGGCTTCAGTGCAAACCTGGATGGGTGGTCCCCAGATGGGGGAAATGCAGCCTGAGGAAGATGGTGTTGATGACCTGAGCCAGAGGAACTGAGGGATATGTTCCCATGTTCAAAGATGCAGAATTTTGCTTGTTTTTAGCATTGGAGAGCTGCTATTTAATGCCCACAATAAATCTGTAGCACCAGTAATAAAAGCATTTTTAAAATTCCTGTTTGCACTGTTAAAATATTTAATAAAATTATCTGTTTGCTGATTCAAGTGTAAGGGCCCAGTTTAGTTTACCAGGTTTAGTGCTACAAATAAATTACTCTTTTATATCCAGATATTCCACTGCCTATGAGTTATTTGTGTACAACTTTCATGTGTAATAAGCAAAGTACTAGTGATAGATATAAATATATCCTACAAAATAAGCTCTTCCTTAGTTCTTTAAAGGATGTATCATACTTAAGGCTAAAGATGCTCCATAATGTGTTCATTTGGAAATTTCTTTGTGTATTATTTTTCAGTTATTCTCATGCTTTAATTTCATAATAAAAAAAGGAAACTGCATATTTCTAAACTTAGGCATATGTTTATTAGGCACTCTGCTAGTTAAGGATTGAAACAATGCCCTCATATGCAGCATTATTTATTTTGTAGGAAAAGAAAAAGTATTGGTATGTATTCATTTTTTCTTTCTGAATTTTCTCTTTTTTTTCCCTGGTGTGAGTGAAAAAAACCAACCCAGTTGTCTTCATTCCCTGGTAAACGCATTTTCTTTCTACACTTTTCTACACTCAAATGTCATGTTCTCTCACATCCTTCCACTTCTTATTTTTTGGTCATTAATTCTGTTTCAAGGAAAAAGAAATGCACACTCTGCTACAGAGCAAAGCAGGTCTGATGCTATCTCCCTCCTCTGACCTTTCTGTTGCACTATTCATTAATGTGACTGTTTGGGGGATTAGGGAATTGCCTGGCAGTAGTATACTGAGCTTTCCACCTCTAGCTGGTAAGCTTGGTACTGCTTAAAAATGACTGCAGCAGTTAAAATCATTAAAAAGTATAGTTATTTACTTGCAATAACTCATTTTTTCTCTGCAAGTTACGGAGAAGGAGTTGATCACAATTGATTAACAGTTTTCAGGTGAAACACTGGTTAAAATGTGGTAATTTTTCAATCTCTTTTTGGCTGTCAAAACACTTCCCCATGTTCAGTGCTTTGAAAGCAGCTCTCAGAAATGCAACAAAACAGTCATTTTTATACTTTATGTTTTAGTTTTTATTTCAGGTTTTTATTAGCTCTTTCTCTACTAGTGGTTGGTGTAATTACATACTGGGCTTTATTTTTTTTAGAATCAAGAATTGTCACTTGGAGAATTTGTTTCTGAATTCCAGAGCACAGGATCTTCTGGTTTAAAAGTAAATTAAACACTTCTTCAGAAAACCTTACTTGGTAGCCATAAAATAGGCTATTTTTAGCTGGAGTGAAGAAAGGGTAATTGCATGTCATGTAAGATCACCAGTTCCTACCCATTCTAGTCGACTGTCCTTGCTCTTCCCCTCCTAACAGCTCTGTGCCCCCCTGGATGCAGACATGGGGAGCAGGGCCATGGCTGTATGGAAGAGATACATTCGGCACAGTGAGTTACTGGATGTAACCAAATCCATCCATCTTTCATTACATGGCCTCCATAGAGCTCAAAATAAGGCAAGAGTGATTTTTTAAAGGATAGATGGGGGGATGGCTGGCGTAAGATATTCCTGAAATAGGGATGGCTGCATTGCTGGCTTAAAAATATCTCCTACTCTTGGTGTCTTAGGAGAATGATGACTTCTGAGGTCTGATCCTAACTCCTCTACCTAGCAGTGCTACACACTTCAGATAAGAATATATTATGGTGACATACATGGATCAAGATACCAGTAATCCAAAATTCTGCTGCTTGAGTGAGCCCTAAGGCACTCATGCTTAATCTCACTTACTTTGACAGTCATGAGGCTGAGATAACCTGGCTTTTACATTTTTTTCCACAAGCTGTAACCAGCTTTCTCAGTGGGTTACCTGTGGGCAAGAGTAAGTGGTGCTACCTTTAATAGCTGGCTTACATAAATTTACCCCTCAAATATTCCTGAGAGACTTCAGAAAACATGGTGATATTCCTGACTGGGGTGGAAAACCATGCAGTGCTGGTCAAATCCCAGGAATAAATCATAAAAAGTTGACTGTCAGAACTGCAGGCTCCAACCCAAAACAGAATAGAACAATCCCTCCCTCCCAAATATGAAAGAATACTGAAAAAGAAGCAAGGCAAAAGAAAAAAAGAAAAGCACCACATCCCCTTGATTCAGTCAACCAAAATACACTTTTTGGGCTTCATGGGTCTGTTTTAATTTGTTGATGTAGGCAATAGGATGAGGCTCTGCAGCCAGAGGAGGAGTGGAGATGCAGCCAGAGCCTCCTTGGGATGTGGGGCTGATTCTGGGGCACTTCCCAGCACTCCTGCCAGCCCTTCCAGCCTGGGACACGTGTGTGGCCTGGCAGGTGTCAGGGATGCTTGTGGCCTGGCAGGTGGCTCTCCCAGCAAGGCAGCTGCAGGAAGGGCATTCTCACAACCAGCCAAGAATAAGGATATCATTTTAGAGAGCAGCATACAGGATTTTATTCAACACAATATTTATAAGCTTAATGAAGCAACTCACACAGCTGAAGGGCTTGCAATTTAGGTGGCAAATTGTATTGGTTCTGTTTTTAAATTCAATCTGCTTGCCCCAACCAAGCTGTTTTAAGACGACACTAATTAGATTTGGCCTTTTCTAATCTTCAAAATCCAAGAAAAAATTTAATGAAGAGCTGGGGTGAAATGACTGATCCTGCAAGATATGACCATCAAGAAAGATATGATCTGAGACTATCTGTCATTGCCCTAGTCAAGTAGAAGTGTGACATTTAGGAAATTTTGGGAGATTGGTCTCTGCTTGGACTCTAGTAGACAAGCCAAAGTTCCAGGACTTTCCTAATGTTGGTAGTTCTTGCCTGAAATGATATTTACTCTCATGCTAGACCTTCATGGGTCACTGGCTTGTTTTATACTTTGAAAGAATGCCAAAAGTATAATAGTGAAAACAGGGAAAAAGAAAAAAAAAGAAAAAAAGCCCAAATCCAGAAAACAGAATGTAGCAAAATTATTATTAGGAAATATGAATATGCTTAAGAAGATTTTAATGTCTGTTTTTACAATTGATCTATTTGGCAGTAGTGAGGTAATTACTGTGTGCATGTGATCATAAATGATTTCAGAAGTCATTTAAGAAAAACTGTTTTGATCTTGCACAGAAGCAGATGAGGAGTACTATAATGTGTTCTCCCTGTAGGTTTGCTGTCAAGACACTAAGAAAAGCCTGGTAAATAATGATACCTTAAAATACAATTAAAATATCTTCCCTCCCTATTAGATGACTGATTTCACCTTCATAATTTTAATACTGAGCTTGATAAACAACAATAAGCAGAACTACAAGAGCTTTTAAAAACTGTTTCTCATTCAAAATTAATGTGATGTAATTAAGTTGATGACACATCACCTGGAGGCTGGAAGGTTTTGGATAGGAATAAATTATAGGCAAAGTCAGCACTGGTGCTTTGCAGGAACATCACTCAACAAAAACCAGTCTAAAAGTGAGCTTCTCAGAGCTGTCCTCAAACTGCAGATGTAGGATGCTCAGCAACAGTTTACATAATATTTTTTTCCAGAATTCTTAATTTTGTGGTTTAGTTTAAAGCAAATGACAAAAATCAATGCAAATGAATCCGCTCACATGTCCAACTGCTTAAGGACACGGTTGCCCAGATGCAACCTTTACAGAAAGGGCAGCAGAACAAAGGTTTTTCCTTTCCCTACGTCAGAACAATCCAGTTCACCTCCACTGCAGTCACGTCACATTCTGCAAGCTATGTCAGTAATTCAGAGAAAGAAAAAAGACCACAGAAATCAGTTAAGACCTCAGCAATTTATAGGAAAACTCGTGTATCTCCCAGGCTTTCCAGGCTGGCAGTGTTTGCAGGATCAGTCCTGAAACCTGCCTCTGACTTATCTGGCACAAGGGAGATAAATCCACTTGTGTGATTGAAATGCCATTTAGCCACACAAAAGTAAACCAACCGCACACACTGGCAAACCAGTACTTAAGAAACTCTTAAAAGATTTTTCTTGCAGGATGGGGAAATTTGGGATTCAAATAAAGGGAAAGTTAATTGTGCCCATTTGCAGAAGACCCTGCACCTTATGCAAAAGGAGAGCAAAGAGTAGCCTCTGGCGAAAGGAGCACAAAGATGAACATTTTATTAACAATCCGAGCACTAGAGATGGAATGAACAAGGAGAAATAAACCCAGGTCAAAGTCTTCCTGATGTCTGTGAACTGGGAGCCTCCTCAGTGCCCCCACCCAGAACTCTATCACTGCAGCTCCTATGGTAGCTTAAGATCTGAAATACCTCTGCATCTCAGAAGGGTTTTTTCAGACCACTTTTTTTTTTTTTTCTTTTTGGAAACTGATGAATTAATTAACAAAATCAACATATGAGCTGTGAGATATTTACTCATTGACTGCTACCAGATGGGGCTTTCCTGCAGACTTGAGAGGATGGCTCTGTTGTCTCTCTTTCCTCTGCACCTGAGACAGCTAAATGCACCATGAAGACCTTACTGAGTTCCTGCTCCAAGCCTCATCCTGGTCAACACAGAGATTCCTTTTGACCTTCCTGGAAGCTGGATTAGGCCTTTAAAAGTCATACATTTTAAAACATTCCATGAAGGTTATGTTTGCTTTAAAACCACGGTGAAGTAAATGCAAAACTGTATTAATATTTAACATTGGCTTATAAAAACTAGGGACTTGTAGTCAGGACAGCTGGTAAAAGTTTAATTCACATCATCGTTTCAAAATGAAAATGCAGAGGAGGGCAGAATACCACATTTTCACTTTCAAATTCTACTTGTTTTTCTTTTATATCCCCTTTTGTTATTTCTATACCCATATCTGTTAAATAGCCATGAAAAAAATTTTTTATTTATGCAGTTTTATTATTTGCCTTTCCAATTTGGTGGTATTGGTTATAGATATAAAAATCAAAACAGGAAAAAAAGGGTCAGAGGGGAAAAAAAAGTGAATAGATTAGTTAAAAGAAAAAAACCCACAAATATTGTGCTTGTGGGCTGTATTTAGGACTTGGCCAGAAGTCTAACGTCTTGATAGATGGTGCTGGGTGCACAGTTTTATTGCTGGTACACAGCACACTTTGTTCCTTTTGTTTGACTAAACTTGCCAACTTTGGAAATTAGTGACATGGGCATTCAAAATGTTGGACAAGTGGTCAGACTCTGATATACATATTCATACCCCAGTGGCAAACGATGTCAGGAAGTTTCAGATGCAGGAAAAATGAATTCTTTCGTCCAGCACAGCTTTAATATAAGTTTCATAAGCACTTTCACCGTTTGAGCAAGAGTGCCTCTTAGATAGCACACAGGGGAGACATCATTTAAAAAAATGTTTCTTTGCTTGAACCAGAAGTCCAAATCTGCTCAGTTCATTTAAGATGTTTTTCCTCTAGAATAAATGAATAAGCAGTTCCTTTTGTGGTTTTTTTGCCTGGTGACTTGCTATTATTCTTCCAGCAAAAAAGGATTGGATTCTTATATGAACAGATGTGTTCCTCCTCCCTAGCCCCACACTCATTCTCTCCCTTTGGAAAACAGAGGTGACGGGCCTGGTGTTTGACTAAAAGAGGCTATAAATCTTCTGGGGATATGCTGCTATGTCTTTGCACATAAAAAGTATTGAGGAAGGGAAACAGGTTAAAAAGCAAAAGGTCCTTGTAATAAATCATATGCCGTACTTGGTTTTTTAACCCTTAGAAGCGCAGGGCTGCTTCAATAAATTGCCAGCGCAGAGACCCTCGGTGGCGGCGGCAGGCGGGGAGACAGGGGCACAATGTGGGGTGCGTGGGACGGGAGATGCCCGCGCTCCCGCTCAGCTATTTTCTCGCAGAGGCCGGGCACAGCCTGCCGCAGAGGAAGAAGCCCTCGGAAAGCAAACACTTATCTGGCCACAGCCTCCCTCCTTCCGTCCCCGCGACCGACAGGTACAGAGCGGGACCGGGGCCAGCGAGGTGGGGGCGATGCTGCGGGGCGCAGGAGACGGCGGGGCCCGGGGGCGGCAGGTGAGCG
>VZTN01013583.1:37367-71145 GCA_013400515.1 Erpornis zantholeuca | reverse complement strand
TAGCAGCCATGCTGTCTCTGGCAAGAGAAGTTTGCATGTTCAGGCAGGTTTGTGGTAGGTTTTTTGGCAGACTTTTCTTGCAGGCTGTCCCTGATGAGCAAGGACCAGGAACAATAAATCGTAGAAGCAGGAAGAGGTAGTTTTGTCTGAGCTCATTCATGATTTGCTTTCTCTGGTTTGTATTTTAAAACAAAGTAGTGTAGAAGAGAAAAAAAAAATCACGTTCATTTGTTTTGACCATACCTAGTGAAATCCCTTCTGCATCTGTAAAGCTCAAGTCTTTCATTGCTATTAAAAAACCAGAACAGTAATATATGTAAAATATGCCCTTCCAATATTTATGGCTGCTCTGAAGAATGAAATTTGAATGTTTTTTATGCCCTGGCACTGGATGCTGTGAAGGCTTCTGGAATCCTTTGGCCTGCCTCCATTCTACCATTCTGCTGACAAAAGTGATTTGCAATTCTGAGTTTTATGAGATACCAAAGTGCCCCCGTTCATTAGCACTGCTTGCCCTTGTCTACTTGGTTACCTTTTTTTTAATTGTTTTTCCAAAGACAGCCTAAGGGGACTAAGCCAACATGCAGAATTTATAAAGGAATTGTAGCAGACTGAAGTATGTTAATTTGCAGGTAGTTTCATAAGCAGAAGAATCCAAAGACATGACTTCTATTGATTTGAGTGTCACCTTTCCTGTGTACATTGTCTAATAAAGCTTCATCAAATGCTCTAACTTTTCCCTGAGTGGGGGAGAATTAGTACAATTTATCTTCTCTTTTGAGCTTTCTATTTTCATTATAGGTAATGATCTATATGGGAAATTGGCAAAAACTAGTATCTTGGGGAAACACTGGAAGACAGTGATCAAAATTAGGAGACAACACACTCCTTTCACTTTAGGAAATGTTAAAAGTTAGAGTGCAAAAAGAGCAGGGGTGTTTAAACCATGATAACAGAAGGTAGGTGCAGATGTTTTGCTTCAAATGGTTATTGCTCCAGCAGTTTCTGGTCCTTGACTGCAACTTAACTGCTGAAGGTGGTTTGATAAACCCAATAGACTTTGGGAAGTGGAAGCATCAAAATGTTGTATGTAGCATCTCTCCTATATGGAAAATAACCTTCAAGCAAGGGGTAGTTGCTAGTCAAGGCTGGCTATACTACTAAATCGGTACAGCTTCTTCATGATTGCGTGTTCATATCTTTAATTTTTCACTGTCTTCTTCAGTGATTTGAGAAATAAAACCAGATTTCTTTTCTGGGGATCCACCATCATTTTTTATATCATTATATCATATTTATATCGTAGAAACATTTCTACATTATTTCTTTTGAAAACATAGTGAAAACCTAGTATAAGTCCTAGTGTGAAGTATTTTCAATGTGTTGTAAAACTAGCTGTCCCATCCATTTATTAAGTATATTGTAGACCAAAACTCATGCAGTTCCCAATTTAAAAATGTAAGAAACTATCACTTTTGCATATATTTGATGAGTACATTTTATCTTTCTGGTTATTTTTCCTTGTTATTTTTCTTACTTTCATTTTGAAAATTACGTTCTTTCTTCAAGTTTAGTTTTATTCTTCATCTGATAACTGTTTACCTTGCTGAAACCAGCATTTAAAGGTCTTTTTACATGATGTTTACTGAGACTAAACAGTTAAGAAACTGATGATATTGCAGGATTTTTGGTATTAATGAGCCCTGTCTTACTCTGCTAATGGAATATATACACCTAATAACAAATAACACAACAGACCTAAAAATGAGGGTTTCATGTAAATTAAAAAAATCTTCATTAGATGTTTCCAAAGCTTTGAGCTGTTTTGCTGCAGGTTTTTTTAGGCACTGTAATACAATAAATATATCTAAACAGTATCATCATTTGGTTGACTGACATAAACTGACATAAATTTCTGATATTTTTCTTTACCCAGGGAAACTACCGCTTCATGAAACTTTTACTGGCTCGTAGAGGGAACTGGATGCAAAAAGACTTAGAGGATATGACACCATTACATTTAACTACACGTCACAAAAGCCCAAAATGTTTAGCTTTGTTGTTAAAATATATGGCACCTGGAGAAGTGGACACCCAGGACAGAAACAAGGTAAAAGTACTGCTTATTTTAAGACAACACTTGTAGCAACTTAGAAATTGGTTTTACACCAAGCAGTTGTGTGCAAAAAATTATTTGTCCTAAACTTCTTCTAGGTCTGTAAAGTAGAAATATTAATATCTTCCTGATGTTAGTGGTGTCAAAGTTCATTGCAGTGGCTCCATCGACGTTCTTCTTGAGAATAGTTAGAACAGAGAATTCAAAAACAGTGCAAGTCTTTCTGCAACATTCTGATCCTTGTTAGAATCTGGATAGCATGTGTTTATCTTGCTTTTCTTCCTTTGTAAAACCTCACATTTCGAATCTTTCTATGGTAAGAGTCACTAGAAAACTGCCTATAATTACAGCAGTCATTCTTGAGACGTCACGTTGACTTCATGACCATGCTAATTAATTAAAAAAGGTATGCATAAACCAGCCAAAACCATTTAGCAACCCTGCCTACTCAGCAGATTTCCAAAGCAGTATTTAAAGCATTGCCAGATTCCCCACAAAATGTAGAGCACTTTTCTCCCAGCTGATGTCATGAGTAGCTGCAGTAGCAAAAATGGAATTCAGGTTGGTGAAAGATGATCTGGGATACAGAGTACAACCTGTTTGACCCTGTTGGGCACATGCCTTGTTCTGTTTCCTTGCTGCAACTGTGCACATCAAGATTGTCAAATATAATTCTTGAATGTGGGACAGAACAGGTGTCTTTTACATCTGCTTCCATGTGGATAACTGTCTGAAACTGGTTGTAGGTGAGAGAAGTCAGTGAACCAAGGCTACATTGGCCTTCTCCTAGCCAAAAGTTTCTGCTTTCATTGCAACTATCAGTTTCCAGGGATACTGGTCAGCTCCATTTAATAAATAACACTCATCAATTTACAAATTTTTACTGGTACAAGGCTGTGGTGGCACTTCGTGGAGCTCTTCTTCAGTGAGTGACAAGTAGAAAAAAAGGCTGTGCTATCTTACTGTTGTTACCATGGTAGTAAATTAACAGCTGGCAGCAAAAAACACAAATAGGCTTCTTTTTGTCTTCTTCCTTTACAGAGAAGCTGAGCATATGGTAGTGAACTTACACATTCCATGTCACTGTTTAAGGATGCTAATCCAGGCTATTGTACTTCTATACTCAAATGTCCTGTCGGAGTTCTCTGTTTCCAATCAAACTGCCATGTAATATTTAGCAGAGGTGAGGGGGTAAGAGAAATGGGGAAAGATAAATTCATTCGCTGTCTTACAGCTCTCTGCTACTTGGTGGTTGAGAGAAGTGTGTCTCATAAATGAAATACTTGTTAATATGCCAACATTTTGCTGGTTAAGGAACCCTCACACGTTGGTTCGCTTATGTAATTATGAACATTGATAAGGCCTGTAAAAAAGCTGCTGGCAGTCAGGAATTGGCAATAGAAGCATGGATTGCCTTTTGATGTTTTATGGGACTGCCATGGGTCATTGGGCATTAGACTCACTAATATTCAACCTCAGAATTCTGAGTCTTCGCAGACAGTGAAGAAATCCAAAACCTTTGTTCAAGATGGATCCAAGTGTAAGCATTCAGTGCCATCTTCCCCTAGTGGAGAGTAGTCTTCTCTGTCAATTTGTGCTATCCCAACAGTTTGAAATTTAAGAGGGACCACATTATTCACTGCAGTTGTTCTGTAGTGCAGCTCTGGTGCTGAGGCCTGGTTCACATGATCATTCTAACTTGATGTCATTGCTTAATACCAAGCACAGATATTTTCTCCGGGTCTGAACTGCTGCACCAAATAGCCAACAGGGCAGTGCTAAGTGGCATGGACATTTTTCTCTTGCTGTAGTCCAATAAATCTTCTTATAAAGCAGTTAGTGTCCTACCAGGGATACTTAACATTCCAAGCATAAGGGCTTCTCAGTTTGGATCTCGTGTGAGATGCTGTAGCTTAGACCTAATTCAGACCTCAGCAGCAAAGGTGCCTGATGATCTGCTCTTACTGAGGTAAATGGGCCTCTTGTTCAGCTTTGTTTAAAGCCTCTTTTCACAAATTTTGAGTTGTACCCCAGGTACACGTGCTCTGTTTTCTGTCAGTCCTCTTTATTGAAGTGTAAGAAAAGCTGGCTTATTTACCTGTTGTTTAAAGGTGGTTTTAGCCAACTTTAATTTTCATTGAATAATTTTTTGACTTGTTTGTAACACTTGTGAAAATTGTGTTGCAGCAAACTGCATTGCATTGGAGTGCCTACTACAATAACCCAGAGCATGTGAAACTTCTCATTAAGCATGATTCAAATATTGGAATTCCTGATATTGAAGGAAAAATCCCACTTCACTGGGCAGCTAACAACAAGGACCCTAGTGCAATCCACACAGTGAAATGTATTCTGGTAAGAAAGTCTACTGTATATGTATGTAACACTTTTCTGTCCTTACTACTTTCCTCTGATAGAAATACTTTTTTATTCTCTTGAGATTTCTCTTTTTTGTCCACTGACTCTTTGAGAATGAAATAATTTGCTTTTCCTAACATCCAGAACTTTGTAAGAAATAATCCTAAATATGTTTTCTGTCTTAGAAGTGGTTTGTTTTGAGTTCTATGGGTGAATGTCTTAGCTATAACTCGTGTAAAGGAGAAAAGGGCTAAAAGTTTTCCTGAATAAAATGGCTGGTCATATTGCTCATTTCAGTTACATTTTGCACACTGATTTCTTTGTTGTGTGTCTTTTGTTCGTTATTTGAAAAGTTTTATCTGGTTATCTGTATTGAAAAGTCTAGTTTAATTTGGTTTTTCTAGTTAGAATTCTGGGAAATATTTGATTAATTGTCAGCCAGTCCACAATCAGTTTGCTGAGAGACTTTCCATGTAATTTTCTGTATGAATTTAATACTTTTTTCCTTGATAGCATATTTTCTCTTTGTGCAAATTTCAGTTTCATCTTCTACAATGACAGTTATAATGGGTACAGTGAAATCATATGCTCATCTTGATTTTTACCTTGATTTTTATTTTGCAAAAATCTTTGAGCTTCGCTAACATGGAGTGATACAGAAGCCTCAACTTAAATTTTCTGTCATATTAGAACAATCTTCCTGTATCTTTGTATCAAAGGTCTTTCAGAGCTAGACATACAGTGATTGTGCTCTAACTACAAGGACTTTTATGTCTGCCTGATTGGCTTGCAAGCTGAGAACTTAAATATAAATATGAAAACTTTCTTTGCTTTTCTTCAAATCACACTGATAATCTTACAGTTACTGATAGTTTTTTTTACTAGAAAAAGTTTTTGAGAAGTTTCCAGTATTAAAGAGATTGTATTCTGTATTGCTGCTGTTTATTCAATCATTTTTTTGTATCCAGCTGTGAAATAATTTGTTACAAACAAAATTTTGTCACAAAGTGTAAATTTGTGTCTACTTTTCTGCCACACTGAAGGAGTAAACTTGCTGCAAAATACATAAAGGTCTCTCTATTGAACTACAGGTTGAAAACTACTTTTTCAAACATTAGGTAGTCAAGGCAAGTATTTTTAATAGTTGTGGTGTGTTAGAAGGATGGCAAGAAGACTTTTGTATGAAAGATAATGCCAGTGCAGTATGGAAAGCAAAAGCTGCATGCAGAAAAGGAAATTTATTCACTCTTCCCATCAGCAGGCAGATGTTTTCCACTTCCAGGAAAATGGAAAAAGAGCTTCAGTGTGCTTAATTGTGCTTGGAAAGACAAATGGTGTAACCATGAACATTTTTCCTGCCCTCTCTCTGTCCCTGAGATTTTTTGCTGAGCATGATATTATATGGTATGAAGTATTGCTTGGGTCAGTTTGTGTCAAATGTCCCATCTGTGTCCTGTCCCAGTCTTTTGCTCATGCCCAGCCCATTCACTGGAGTAAGCAGGGGAGCAGGACAGGGCAGGACGTGAAAAAGAGGAATCCATGCTATTCCACAATAGCCAAAATATGGGTGTGTTATCAACAGTTAATCACAAATACAAAGCCCAGCTGCTGCAAGAAAAATTAACTCCATCTTAGACAGATGTACTACAAAAGATCAAAAATACTTATCTCCTTACTGAAAGTGTTCTCAGAGATTCTCTTTAGGTAATCCAGAATCATGATCATGTCCTGGTTTTTTGGAGGGTTTTTTTTTGGTTTGTGGGGTTTTTTTAAACTCTGACAATTAAAAGAATCACAGGACACTTTGAGTTGGCAGGAAACTTTCAAAGGTCATCTAGTCCAACCACCCTGCTGTGGGCAGGGATGTCTTCAACCATATCAGGTTTCTCAGGGTCCTCTCCAACCCTTTGAACTCTTCTAGGAATGGGGAATCCACAGCTTCTCTAGGCAACCTGTTACAGTGCCTCACCACCCCTCATAGTAAGGAATTTCTTCCTAAAATCCAGGCTAAACCCACTTTCTGTTTAAAATAATTCCCTTTTGTCCTGTCACTACATGCCATTGTAAAAAGTCCTCCATCTTTCTTGTAGGCCCCCTTTAGGTACTGTAAGGTCTTCCTGGAGCCTTCACTTCTGCAGTCTGAACAATCCCAACTCTCTCAGCCTTTCTGCATAGGAGAGGTTCTCCATCCCTCTAATGATCTTGGTGGCCCCCCTCTGGACTCACTCCAACAGATTGATATCTTCCCTATGCTGGGGACCCCAGAGCTGGATGCAGTACTCCAAGTAGAGTCTCAAGAGAGCAGAACAGAGGAGCAGAATACCCACCCTTGACCTGCTGGCCACGCTGCTTTTGATGCAGCCCAGGACATGTTTGGCTTTCTGGGTCACAAGCACACATTGCTGGTTCATGTCCAGCCTCTCATCCTTTGCTGGAATCCCTGAGCCCTTCCTGGCAGGGCTGCTCTCAATCTGTTCATCTCCCAGCCCATGTTAGTACTGGCATTGCCCTCACCCAGGTGCAGCACCTAGCACTTGGCTTCATTGAACTTCATGAGTTTCCCATGGGCTCACTTCTTGAGCTTGGCCAAGTCCCTCTGGATGGTATCCTATCCCTCAGGCTTGTCAGCTGCTCCACTCAGCTTGGTGTCATCTGCAGACTTGCTGAGGGTGCCCTCAATCCCTTCACCTGTGTCATTAATGAATACATTCAATCTCACTGGTCCCAGTACAGCTCCCTGAGAGGCATCATCAGTATCCATTGGGATGTCTGGATAGTGACTACTGCTCTGGATGCAACTGTCCAACCAATTCCTTATCCACCAAACAGTCCACCCATCAAACCTCTCCAATTTGTAGACAAGGACATTGTGGGGATCTGTGTCAAAGGCATTACAGCAGTCCAGAGAAATGCAATCTGTAGCCCTTCTCGTGTCCACTGATGTAGTCACTCCATCACAGAAGGCCACTGGATTGGTCAGGCAGGGCTTGGTAACCATCAGGTCTGGCCAGTGTCATATCCCCTCTGGCAGATCTGCCCATTACCTGCCTTATCCTCCATTCATCCCAGGAGTCTCCTGGATTCCCTGTAGCTCACTGTACTGCTTCTCTGGCAAATGTCAAAGTGGTTGAAGTTCCCCAGCAGCACAAGAACCTTCAGCACAATGCCTCCTGTAGCTGGGGCCAGAAGGCTTCATCAAGAGGCTCTCCTTGGTCAAGTCTCCTGTAGTAGACACTGACCACGAGGTTCCCTCTATTGCCTCAGTCTCTGGTTCCTACCCACAGCCTTTCAACCTGCTCATTGTTCTTCAGGGACAGCACATTGCACTCTATGCATCTACTGGAGAGAGCAACCCCTATGACCCTCGTTCCTGTCCTGCCCATTCTGACAGCCTGTAGCCTCACATCAGTCATGGATGGGTCCCACCAAGTGTCAGTAGTGGCAACTGGGTCATAGCTTTCTTGTGGAAGCTTCCAACTCCTTCTGTTTGTTGCTCATGCTGGATGCAGCAGTATAGAGGCACTTTGGCTGGACTGAAAAGAGTGTATTCTTGATTCCATCTAGGCTTTTCCATGCATCAGCTTAATTGTTTATATTGCAATTCATTACATCTATATGTGCTTGCTAATGGAGTAAGTTAATAACAAGTTTACATGAAAAAGTAATTCAGCTATGCTGTAAAGTTGATGATACAGAAATGTTGTTACTAGGTAATCAGTCTGTTGACTGAATTTTTTATTGAGTCTAAATACCTTTTTTTGGTGGTGGTGGTGCCCCTGAATTTAATCCTGTAGTAAGATCTTCTCTCAAAACTGTAGTGTTTTTCTTACTTGTCTCGATAGATATCTACCTATCAGAGCTCATAGTCTTCCCCTCCTTTCTTAGCTGCTTTTTGCCATACTACCCAGGTCCAAGTCTATTGTCCAAGCATCATGTTTGATTTTCATTCCTCTCTAGGTCTTCATGGCTAGACTACCTTTATAATTTTGTGCATTCTGTGTTGTATTTCTAATGTACCTACCCATAGAGTGAAAATTTCTGTCATCTTGTGTCTTAACATATAATTGCATTTTTAAGTTCACGTGTCTTGCACGATAGTGTCTTGCAGTGATAGCAGTATGAAAGGCAAATGTCTGTGTCACTGTTGCCTCCCCATTTTTAATCACATCCAACCAAAACATTTGTCTTTGCTTTCAGGGTAGAGTCTGTAAGCACCTTGGCATTGCCCAGATAGCAGTCAGGTAGAGATGCCTACCTCTGGTCAGCCAACTCTGGCAGCCTTTGGTGCCTGCTGGCTGAGTTATGAAAAACAACACTGCTGTTGTTTCTCTCATGCTATCTTTAGGACTGTGGAAGAATTCCCCAGAAAATTATTTTTCTCTAGTGTCCTACTTGGAATTCTCCAGTGCTGCTTTACAAAAACTTGACAAAAGTTTAGCTGCTGGTTTTATCGAAACTACAGTCTATGGTACTGAAAAATACTGTCTTGTTTTTCTGTACTCTGCCCTTTGGATGTGGCCAGTTATTGTCTCCTGTTTATAAATTCTTAAAACTAAGGGTCATCTTTCTGTTTGATGTTTATATAGTACATAGTATAATATTGGTATTGTCAAAAGAAACAATTATGAGAAGAGCTCAGCTGAATGCTGAAAAAGTAGATTGGGTGTGCAAGGGTGACAGTCATGCACAAATTGTTTATATCTGATATTGAAATCCATGAAATATAGCCAAAATACAACTCGATGTATGTAGAAAGTAAACATGTGAAGTAGAGAGAAACTCTAATCTGGAGATCCTCTCATGGTCAACTTCCTTTTCCACCTTTCCAGATTCAGCAGTGCTTGGTTACATGAAAAACGTTGGGAAGATTTAAGGAGAAAAGAACAGAATAAGGTTCCATTATTATGATGGAAGCAACTGCTTAGTACTGTCTATTTTATATATCTTCTCTTTATTTATTCTTCATGGTAAGAGACATGACATTTGTTTATACCACACTTTCCATTATTGCCTACTATTCCATTGTTCTAATTGCCACAGAAAAATGCTTAGCTTCTGTTTCTTCTCTGTATTGTGCTTAAAATATTAATACAGTATGACAGTTTAATTATAGCTAACCAAACCCACTTAAAATCTAAAGAAATTATACTTGTGACTGTAGGCAGAAACAGGCCTAGAAAATTTTAATTTAAGTGGCCAAAAAATACAAAACACATGAATACTTTTAGACTAGAATATAAATAGTGACTTTGTCATTAGAAGATTCTGTACCATTTTGCAAAAATAACATTTTTGAGTATGGGGATATTTCTTGGCAACATCAATGACTTTAAGCCAGGAGTTTCAGGATTCATTTATTTAGGATGTTGTTGTGCTTCTGGAAGGCTTGAAAATTAGTTGTCAGGACTACATCAGCAAATTATAAGTGAAGAAGCGTTTGTTTTCTTGTTTGTCCATTTTGTTCAAACACATTTTCCTCTAGTGGACTTAGAATTTTAGTAATAACTTCTGTGCCTACCATAATTCTTGTTTAGCCATTCTTAAAAGTGATTCTCATAAAATGAATTTTTGCAGTAGGATCTATGCTCCCCCTGCTGAGCTCTATGAATAGACAAAAAGTTAGTGTATTATCAGTTAGCTTTCTCTTGAGAATTAAAATTTGGGAAGAACTGTTCACTGTAGTGGCTGAGGTAAATGCTTTTGAATGCTTTTGTAACAAGTGTTACACATGCTTTGACTACTGTGGTTTATGCGTGCAACAATGTTAACTTTTGTTTTATTTTTAGTTGAGAGTCATATTTATAAAGTTCTTATGTTTTTAATAGATTATCTGTTACTGTACTAAGTGACCACATATATTAGTGATCTCCAGTATGTTTCAAGTATGTTAGTTTTTGATTCTAACAAAATATGGCTGACAGTACTGATACCTAATTTAAAACTGATGAAGTTTTTTGCATGAGACAGGCAACTTAGTTAGCATTTAATTAGCATTGGCAGATGTTATTGCTAATATACTCTCCATCATCTTTGAAAAGTCATGGAGAGCAGGAAAGGTGCCTGAGGACTGGAGGAAAGCCAGTGTCTTGAGAAAGGGCCAGAGTGACAACCCAGGAAATTATAGATACCACCTCAAAGGAAAGGTGATGGAACAGCTCCTCCTGGATGTCATCTCTAAGCATGTAAGGAAAAGAAGGTTATTAGTAGTGAACATGGAGTCACCAAGGGAAAATCACACTCGACCAATACAATAGCCTTCAGTGATAGCAGGACTGGCAGGGTAGATGCAGTAAGATCAGTGGGTGTTGTCTACCTTGACTTCAGCAAGGCTTTTGACACTATATCCCATAACATTCTCATAGGAGAGCTCAGGGAGGGTGGGTTGTCTGAGTGGGCAGTGGGTGAGTTGAGGACTGGCTGACTGGCAGAGCCCAGAGGGTTGTCATGAGTGGGACTGAGTTTGGTTACAGGCCTGTATCTAGAAGTGTTCCCCAGAGGTCAGTGCTGGGCCCAGTCTTTTTCCATTTATGCATCAATAACCTGAATGAAGGGAAGGACTGTACAACTCAGCAGGTTTGCTGATGTTGTAAAACTGGGACGAGTGGCTGATACACCACTTTGGTGTGCTGCCAGTCAGTGGGACCTGGAGAGGAGGGCAGAGAGGAGTCTAATCTAAGCTCAACAAAGGCAAGTAGAGAGTCCTGCGCTGGGGAGGAATGACACTGTGCACCTGGGGCTGCCCACAAGCCAGCAGTGTGCTCTGGAGACCAAGAAGGCCATTGGTACCTCGGGATGCTTTAGGAAGAGCATTCCTAGCAGGTGGAGGGAGGTGATCCTGTGTGAATCAACCCTAGTGAGGCCACATCTGAAGTGTTGTGTCCAGTTCTGGGGTCCCCAGCTGAAGAAAGACCAGGAGTTAGTGGGAGGGTCCGGCTAAGTGCTGTGAAGATGAGGAGGGAACAGAAGCATCCCTTTTATGAGGAAAGGCTGAGAAAGCTAGGAACGTTCAGCCTGGAGAAGAGATGGCTGAAAGAGGATCTTATCAATGCGTTGAAATACCTTAAGTGTGGATGTTAAGAGGATGGAAGCAGACACTTTTCAGTGGTGCTCAGCAACAGGATAAGGGGCAGTGGGCACAAACTGAAATGCAGAAGTTCCATGTGAATATGAAGAAAAACATCTTTACTGAGATTAAAGGTGACTGAGCAGTAGAAGAAGCTGCCTAGAGAGGTTGTGGAGTCTTCTTCTCAGGAGATATTTGAAACCTGCCTGGACTTAATTCTGTGTAACCTGCTCTAGTTGAACCTGCTTTAGTAGGGGGTTGGACTAGATGATCTCCAGAGATCCTTTCCAGCACCAACCATTCTGTGATTCTGGGATTTACATACAGTATGCGAAGTATGTAGCTCTTTAGATCTAGAAAACTTACATTAATCAAATATTAGGAGATTTAATTTGGCAGTGTAAGAAAGTAAATGATAAGAAACAAAGAATCAGGGCATTGCAGAGTTGTTTTTACTGCTGTATTAACTTAGCCAGACTGCACTTAGAAAATGTAGTGAAATATAACTCTAAATGTGTGGGAACTTTTGAGGGGTCTTTTTATCCATTGCATAGAAAATATAGAATGTACAACTTTGCTCAATTAATATTTGGATAGAAACCATAATTCTGGAATTTCCTGACTTTCTTCTTCTTGATTTATTGTTCTCAATGTTAGAAATTGGTTTTCTGTGTAATAGTTACTCCACATCAAATAAAGCAAATGCAAGTGGTTCTACAGCTGATTTGTGTACCTAGTGGAGTCAAAAGGAAAGGTTGCAGTTAGTTTAGTGAGAAAGGGATCAGCACTGATCAGTCTCTTGCTTCTCTTTCATTAGTATATTGTAATATATAATGCGGCTCTGTATTTTCAAGAGGATTGCTTTTCTCACTTATCATGGGTTAAAATCCCCTCTAGTGTTGAAACTTAAAAATCTCAGGACTACATTCCCTTTCGATTTTGCACACAGTTCGCATGACTTCAGTAAATTGTTCTGAATTGCTGGAGATAGAAAAGCAGACTCCCTCTCTTCCTCTAGTTAGATGGAACCCTCGTTTTGACATTCTGCTTCTGCTCTGGATGTTTAGTGTCCTGCATTCTGAATTTCTACTGTGCTATTGTTTACCACTTTTTTAGTAATACCTCTTTTTTCAGAAGAGTGAAGTTTAAAGTTTATGTTTCATGGGCCTTTATGATATTTGTCATTTGAAGATCTCTCACATGCTAAGATGATGTTCATTTGTACCTGTTCTGTTCTTTTGCCTGGAAAAGAAAATCACAAAAAGAAATCTGTACAGAAAAATATTTGAGAGATGAAATTATCATAATACAAAACTATGTAACTAGGGACTTTATGTGAAAGTATTATAGCATATTTTTTAAGAAAAGGCGATGAAAAGTCAAGTTATAGCTATTAATGCCTATGTTATGTGATCAAGTTACTAATCATGAAACTTTAAAAGACTTTTTAAATTCAAAACTAAGCCCATTAGAAGTAGATGCATTATTAGAAGTAGTCTCTAACTTCTATCCTGTCAGCTAGAGATGTAGACATCTCCTTTGGAAATACTTTAGGGGTATAAAATGCTAGAAGAATATTATAATGAAAGTCATGAAATTAACTTGTGCAAAAACGGGAGTATTGTAGAAGAAAATCTGAAGATATATATGTCATCTTTAACTTGTAAATCATGTAAGAATTTCTAGTTATTTTCGTAAGAGCTGGAGTTAATCTTTTAAAGATCTGTGTAAAGAACCACTTGCACAGCAGACTAGTAAAATTATGGGGTATGTACCAGAAATCAGGTCTTGTACAATAATTAAGTATAAAAAAGCATTCCATGAGAAATACTTGAAAGTAGCCTATGCTGTAACAAAAGTATTTGGTTGTAGAGCTACACTCTACAGAACAAGTTTATCTGCCTGAAAAAACATCTGTAAAGATTGCATAGGTTTTCTCTTTGATTTAACTATTTTTTAAATTTTGTTATTTCTTTTATTTTTTAAAGGAAGCTGCACCTACAGAATCTCTGCTTAACTGGCAAGACTATGAAGGACGAACTCCTCTTCATTTTGCTGTTGCGGATGGGAATGTAGCAGTTGTGGATGTCCTGACCTCCTATGAAGGCTGCAATGTGACATCTTATGACAACTTGTTTCGAACTCCCCTCCACTGGGCAGCCTTACTTGGTAAACTGGACAGTGCTGAAGTCACTTAGTCATTAATTAACTGTATTGTTTAATCTTCGTGTCTGATTTTTATTTAATTCCAGTCTGGCAGTATGATAACTAATCTCTTAGAGCAATAGGAGTTTCTGCTCAGCCAGGATTAGAAGTTTGTGTGTAGACTGCTCATTTTAGCTTCAGATTCTCCAAAGCATTGTAAAATGCAATACTTCAACAGGTTATATATGCCGATGATTTAAGAACATTTGGAGTACATTGTGATTGGTCTTGCATATGGAGCTTTGATCATAGGTCAAAAAAAACCACTGGTACCCTGGAACAGTGGTGTCTAAAAGGTGGTATGCACAGCCCAGCATGAAAGCAACACAGTCTATGGGACTGCATGAAGAAAATGTAAGACCTTTACTTTTTAGCTGAAAAAATAAGAGAACTTGACTAGTATTTCATATACAGATTTAAGCTAGTACCCTCGTTTGGTCTATGTCAGATGATCACATAGGGTTTGCAAGATGCCTGAGGGAGCTGAGCTGCTCCTCAATGCAGAGTGGTTGATGGTGGCATCACGAGTCATGTGCTCACTTTCACCCTGTTGTGATGTGCTGCAGTTTATGTCTGCCTGGTTAAGTGGATTTATGATTATATGATTCGGTTTTTATTAATCTACCCCTCACAAGCTAAGCGACTTAAAAAGATTCCCACAAAGAAAAGGCTGATAATGCCAGCACAAGTAAACAACAAAAAATGGCAGAGTTGACACTTCTGCTCCTAGTACAAGCTCTTCATCGGGCATGTTATGATGATCTGATCCAATCTGACAACAAGTTTTATTTGGATAGAGTTTTTTCTCTGTTTAGGTTGTTATCCTGAGACTAAGATGCTCTGTAAATTGTAACCTTGAATATGTGAATTTTGGTTTGGAGTTACAAAAACTGGATCCTTGCAAAACAAGTTAAAACCTGATTAAATATAAGTAGTCTAAAGGCAGGGAAACACAACCCATAAAATGACAGCCACAAAAATAATAGAATTTCGAAAATTCACCTTCAATTTCCATTCAGGAGGAAAAAATAACTGCCAGACAAAAGAATCTTCAGAGTCTATCTCCTGTTTTAACAGGCTTCATCCCAATGATCCTTTGGGACACTGCAGACAAAGAATGCCAATAAAAGGATCAGATGTTCACTGGAGCAAGTTACTGCAACTCCAGTGACAATATACATGTAGTTTGATTATGATTATTATTTTTAAAAAAAAAAGAAGGATGTTCTCAAATTTGCATATAAGTAGGGATGTTGAATTTTTACGGAGAAACTGTGAAGCATTTTAAGTGATATAGGATAGGCTTTCCAAAGAAATAGTCATTATCACTTTGTTCTGTCCAAGAAGAAAAAATTTATTGTGTTTTGAAATTCATTGTATTTAAGAGAGACATTTTGTCTGTTGGAAAAATGGATTGTCTAATTAATGTAGAATAAAAGGGGAAGATGTGCCAAGACCTCCAGACTATTTTGTGAACTTGATGAGGTCTCTAGGTGGCATATGTTCCTTGAGAATTTCTGATTAATAAATCATTATTAATTTTTAGGTTTCTGGTTTCAAGTTGAATATTGAATGTCTTATGTAGATTCTAAAGAGAGTAAGATGTTAGTGTGTAGATTACCAGTAGGAGATTTAAAGCAGAGCAGGGATGCTGCCACAAGTTTTCTTAGATGCGATGGAGCTCCTCTTCCCTTTTCTTTTGTGTAGATAAGAGTCTCAGCCAAGCTGCATCTCTGCTAAATAAAAGTACAACAGAAACGACAGTTCTTGACCTCAAGAGATGAGTTTTAATGTTTACATTAATGGCTAAGTGAGATCTACATTTGTACCAATTTATTTACTGTTGCACCCAATACAAATTTTTTTTCCAACTCCCTCAAGCCTTATTCTCATAGATAATTTAGCTAGACCTCCTGATTACAAATTTCTCTTTCTCTAATGGTCTGTCCTGAAAGTTCAGGAATCTGATTTTTCTGAACTCAGTACTCATATGTTTTTTCTGCTAGAATTACACTCCAAACCAACTTCTTCCAGGGCACCTCAATTTACTTCTTATAGTCTTGAGGTGAGAATAGCATAGCAACATTATATCTCTTCTTTTTGGTGTTTTTTTCTGGTAGGAAGGGGCTGAATAATGTGATGTTCTGCATCCAGGCTTCTCTTAATGGCTAACAGGAAGGAGGAGCCTTCCTGTACACCCTAAGGCCCATAGAAAGAAAAAACGCTCACATAACTCTTCATCCTTTTTGACCCAATTCACCATTTTCTCTCACTTCTGATACTTCTGTACATATAAAGTCTCAGAATGCCATTTCACAAAAGAGGGCTTGCCATGTCTTAGGTTTTTGAGAGCTGCAGACACAACTGCAGCACAGCTGCATTCTGTAATGGTTAATGTTTTCATTAAAAATAGTCTGCTGCAAGCAGGAAGGTTTACCTACTTTTTCATTTATTCTAAAGTGATTCAAGACAACTGGGCAAAAGTAACAGGCTGCAAAATTGATTGCTTTTCTGACATATGAGGTACTGGGAGTTTTCACCTGTAAAATCAGAGTAGTTTTGAAGTACTGCTTAAAATACCAAATCACTAAGATATTCTGTGAGCTGCATATGCCTACAGAAGCAAGCATATGAATAGACTGGTTGACTTTAGTGGCTATATACTGTCTTAGTTTTCCTGTCTGTGAAGTGAATAAAATTGTTTTGATTTTAATCTCAAAATATTTTAGTCTGTTTTTATGGAAGGAGTTGTGTGTGAGTTTGTTTTTTATAGCAGCTGGTAGTAGACTAGCCTCTGATTCTGCTATACATTTTCAGTTGAAATTTTGGTTAAGTAAAACCTAAGTGAAAAATTTACACTTGTTTTCTGTAAAACAATGTGATGTATGATGCAATTGTCAATGTTGGTTTAGCTTGTCTTCTAATGTAGATGGACAAATGCTCACCATCATCAGCCAATGCTCACTTTACTGTTTCTCACTGACCTGGCAGTCAATTGCAGCATCTCAACTGAATTATTATAAGGTTTCTCTGAAAATATTTAACTAATTCATTACAGAGTTAATATCATAGTTATCTGGCCAGTTACCTCTGGTTTCTTTATTTAGGGAAAAGCTCTATTTCTTTTTTTAGAAATTTGGTATTTATAGTTCATTCTGATTTACAGGTGCCCCCCCGAAAATGAGAATAAAGCGTGGCACTGGAGCACTATTGGGAGGAAAGTGCATGCCAGACTTAATAGTTCTAATATCAAGTCTTGTGTTTCTCTCTTACGTTTAGACTATCACAACTGCAACACAAATGTGTGACTATTCATTAGTCTGTTCATTTTCTTCTGTTTTAAGTTTTTTGTTTGTCAGTGTTTTGGTTTTTTTACTTTGTTTTTTATTTTTTTACTAAGCTTTTTATCGACTTTAGGATTTGGTAGAAATTTCATTTTATTATATTATTTTTCTCAGGTCATGCACAGATTGTCCATCTCTTACTAGAAAGAAATAAGTTTGGAACCATCCCATCTGACAGTCAAGGTGCAACACCCCTACATTATGCAGCTCAGAGCAACTTTGCTGTAAGTGGAACATACCCTAAGTGTGAAGTAAATATATTTTGCTGCATTCTTTATAGTTTAGCAGATGGTTTGAGTTGGTTTTGAAATCATATAAACACAGCATTGTTGGTGTGAGTTAATTCAGAGCTTTCGTTTGTCATGTGATACAAATGTGGTTAATTTCAAAGTATTAAAATATAGATTTGAAACAACTAACTTTCTGTACAAAGAAAGCCCCTTTGAGCTATATGTTTGCATCAGAACACACAATAGTCATTCAGGTACTTCAGTAGAAAGCAAAATGGCACCTACTATTTCACAGTGCTTTCAGGTTTTAGGGCTCATTATAATGAAGTCTAAGCAGTTATAAGGTATCTAGAGTAAGACAATCTGTAGGAGTATTTGCACAGCTGCTGCAGGACCAGTCAAACCAGTCTTTGCATTCAAGAAGGTGATTAATTTATGAATATTTGGCATTATGAATGAACTGTTGTCTTGTGAAGCGTGGCTAAAGAGTTGAGTGCCTTTTGTCATAATTCTTCAGGAGCACTGTATTTTTTTAAATTTTTGAAAATATTTTTAAAACTCAGACAACAAAGAACATTGGTTTCTCAGACAGCTTAATTCTTACACTTTGGAATAATGGGTAATTTTTTTCCCAGTGCACGATCAGATACAGTAGAGCCAAGAATAAAACTCAGCACTTCAGTGATTGCTGATCACAGGTGTTGCAGAAGTAGTTCTCTAGCATTGGAAATTAAGAAAGCTTTTCTTAAGCTCCTCCTCCTCTCATTGTTTTCATACCCTCCCTTTACAGAAAGGGTTATTTAGTGCCTAATTAATGCAGTAGTTATGTAGTCTACATTGCAACATTTTCTTAGCAGGAATAGTAATTTGGATATTTCTTGTGTACCTATATGTTAACGAGGAAAATAAAACCCAAACATTTTAATGCTGCTGAGAACAATTCAAGTTAACAAATCTAGAAGTACTATTGAAAGAGAGAACAGACCAATGTCTTTGCTTCCTTGTGAGAGTGAGTTTTGGGATGTTGGTGGGGTATTTTTGAAGGTGGTCTTACTAAGACCATCCAGATATTTTTTAAATTCAGACTTTTATTGAAGCGTATCTCTCTGTATAATCTTCACTTTTTTAGAGAATATTTTGTGGATGCTGATTTTTGTCCATCTAGGGCTGTGTACAGTTTGGGCCTAATTCGCACATCTAAAATATTTGTATTGTAAAAGCCTTTTTTTCATGATTCAGTTAGACTCGTAGAAAAATAAAAAGTTTTTGTTTACCATCTGGTGATTATCTCCATGTTCTTTTATATTGTTTTTTTTTTCTTTTCTACATTGATGTATTCCTAAAAAGATTTTTCATACTGGCTTTCTTTCCCTGGGCTTGATTTAGTTGAATGAAACATCTTCATTATGTTGCTGCCTTTTGATCCCATCAGTCAGCCAAACTGTGATATCATCTATGTTTTAAGGGGAAGTAAAGTATGTGGTAGAATCAGACATTCTTTTGTAATCTTGTGTACTTACAATGAATGTACTCTTTCCCATTTTACATGAAGAATCACACACGAGAATTTAATTCAGATCTGTAAGTCTCTTTTAGCTGGTGATATACTCAAGAGACCCTACCTAAATTATGTCTGGAGTCTGTTTTCACCAGTCCAGTTTTTTCTGAGCTCCACTATTTGCTTTTTTTCTCCTTTAAATGTATATTGAGTAATTTCCACCACTGCATTCCATATACATGGTCAAACAACTGAATGGAGATATATCCATGTTTGTCCTAGAAGCAGTATCTCTGTACTCATGGTTTGAGACCCACATTGTTGTTCTCTTCAGTCTGGATATTCAGTCTATCCCAACTTTGGATAGGTGTGGTATGTTTCTCAGTTAAAATGTGATATTCTTTAGTCCCTAACAAGAAGAAAGTTTGTTCTTTTTTCTTTACTATAAGCGTTTGCATGGCTTTCAGTTTTATTTGCTTTGATATTTTGTTCTTTGTTCTGTTTCTCTGGCTTACTGTAATATGACTTTTTTTTTGTTTTTTAAAGACTGAAGAGATTTAGCCAGTGCTTAATTTATGTGAAAATTTGTTTCCTAAGACTGACTTATCCTCACTGAATATAGACAGGAAAAGTTCTAGAAGAAGAGAAGTTACCTAATATAACCACCAAAATTTAGATGTCTTGGGTATACCACAGGAGGTCCAAATTTAAATTTTTAAATAGGTCCTCTATTTAAATTTTTGAACTTCATATGTACAGGAAGATCAGAGAATCTTTATTTCACAGAATATTCTGAGTGGGAAGGGACACACAAGGATCATCAAGTCCAGCTCTGAAATGAATGGCCCAAACAGGGATTGAACCCAGGTGTTGTTAACACCATCCTCTAACCAACTGAGCTAAGATGCTGTCTTCATATTGATTTTAGTATGCAGGACTAATTTTTTTTTCCTGAATTTTTCCAGAGGTGTCCAAAACAATGTACTTTCCTTTTATGTACTTGTATAGATTGATCTAGTAAATGAAATGTGGATACCCCTTATTTTTAAAGATTCAAAAATAATACATAGTATTTTTCAGAGCTTCCCGATAGCACAGAATTAAATGTTCCAGGTTTAGCTCTCTCCTTTACTGTTATTTTTCAGTTTGTTGGGTTTTTTGTTTTTTCCTCTACTTCTTTTAGTAGCATTAGAATACATGTGATCTTTCATAACAAAACACATGTAGAATTAAACTGATTGATACTTCTATTTTCTGATTTGTTAATCGTCCTGATGTAATGTAATTTTGTTTCATTTTCAAGTTGTGGTAACTTCTTTTTGGAAAATAATGCTCCTAGCACTGTGGGATTTTCTTCCACTTTTTCCAATTAAAAGCTGTAGAAAAGGAAGAGTCATTGAAAGAAGCATTGCTTTGCCAAAACGTTACAGAAAAATAAAATATTTGTATTTTTTAGAGTGTGTCCCTCAGTATTGAAGAAGTGCAGCTTTTGCAGTGCTTTTAGCTTTGCAGGACTTCCAGCAGGGCAGAGCCCTGGGAGGGTGCTGAGTTTCTGGCCTAATGAGAGGCTGTTTGTGCCTGAGGTGTAGTGGTGGTCAGTGTGAGCACACAGAGCTATAAACTCATGCTGGGTTTGTGTGGAAAGCTTTATGCTTCCATCTCTCCTTGCTTCTGGCTGGACCTTTTCACGATAAACTGTTAGCTCAGACCTAGATTTGTAAAGCTTCAAGGATCTTAGATCAGTAGCATAAGATAAATGAGAAATTTCCTGTCTCTTTAGAGGGATGAAATAGTAAGTAATAGTGAAAAAACAAATCCAAATTAATCAATGGTACTTAGGCATTCAAACACCTTCAGGATTATAAGAATTTTGTTCATTATAGCCAAGAAATTCCTTTCCTACCCAGAGCAGTGATAGAGCTATTGTGGGGTCACATAGAGGAAAAGCTAAAATAGCATTAATAATAAAATATAAATATAAAATAAAATAATGAAATCTGGGTTTTTTCAGGTTTTTATTGTCTAGCCTGCCAGTGACTCATATCAGATGTTTCCCAGCTGTTACATACACAGCCTTTTAAGGCATCAGATGAAAAGGGAAAAATCCTCCCTTTATTCTTTTTCTAATAGTTGTGATTTTCTCTCTTCTTTTCCTGGGTGACTCATTCAGAATCTAGCAGCAGGTTAAACACCTGTTTTAAGACAAACACAGCATTTGAAGAAATAATTTTTTTGCTTTAAATAGGGATTTGAGTGTAACCGTTACAGTGGAAAGGTGTAAAGATTTCCTTTGCCTTTTCTGATTCATAGTATTTCAGTAATTCGTAACCTGTTGGTGTTATTAAACATTAGGAATTATTTCTATGTTGACCCCCATTTTTTTTTAGTAGTCAAAATATTAAAGATTTTTTGGCAATGTAAAGTATTTGTATTTATAATTGGAGAGAAATAATACGTTGGGAAAATATTTTGGAAGAACATTATTTTCAGGGTGGGTTCAGGTTGGACATTAGAAGGAATTTCTTTACAGAAAGGCTGATGGAATGTTGGAATGGGCTGCCCAGGGAGGTGTTGGAGTCACAATCCCTGGAGGTACTTAAGGAAAGACAGGACGTGACACTTTGTGTCATGGTCCGGTTGACACTGTGGTGTTGGATCTCATAGGTTGGACTCAATGATCTCAGACGTCTTGTCCAACCTAACTGATCCCGTGTTTTTTTCATCACAGTCATTTTTTGATAAACCCATATTTTTCCCATTGCTTTCTTCACAGAGACTACAGTGTCTTTTGCTTCTTCGTGATGAGTGCATCATGTTTGACACTAAAAAGTGTTAAATAAGTGACAGTGTTAAACTCATAGTTAAGGATGCACTATGATCACTGGGGAGGGAAAAGGCATAGCAGAACATACAGTGCTCCTGTTGAACTATTACTCTTTATAAAAAGGAAAAATGAATCTTTGATTTGCACCGTAAGCAGCTACGAAGCAGTAAGTTTCTTCTTGTTGCACATTCTTTTTAATGTTAATTTCAGCAGTATGTCTTTTCAGGAAACAGTTGAAGTATTTTTGAAACATCCTTCTGTAAAAGACGACTCAGATCTTGAGGGAAGAACATCTTTCATGTGGGCAGCTGGCAAAGGCAGTGATGATGTCATTAGGACTATGCTGACTTTAAAATTGGATATTGATATCAATATGACAGACAAATACGCTGGCACAGGTAAGATAATTTACAGTAAATAGCCACTGGATCTTTCCAATCAGTGTGATTTCCACCAAATAAAAACATTGTAAGAAGCTATATTAATCTTTTTCTGAATGTGTATTTTCATCCTGAAAACATTTCTGCAGTAGTTTAATTGTATGTGTGATTCAATTCTTTGCCTTATTATAGGAAAGAAACAAACTTTTTCTGCACACATTGGAGCAGTTCATTTGATGCCTAGCAAGAAAAAATGTACAGCAATGCTATTTAGTTCTGTAATCCTGGGAAAGAAAGAGCTGCTGTGTATTTTGAAGAATAAAATGAAATATAGTTGCATGAAAAGCTCTTCCTGAAAATGTTCAAAAATATATTTGATAGTACATAAATACTTTGAAACAATATAGACCAAATTTACCACTGAAGTAGCTAAATTATCATAATGAAAATTGTTCCATAGTTATTTCCATTATTACGTTCCCTAAAGATAGGGAGGTAAAGATTAGAGCTATTGCACCTCTGTTGTCCAAGCAAGAGGTCAAACTTGATATTCCCCAAGTTTATCATCCTGTTATGTGCCTGAAACAAAAGATAAGTAGGCAACACAGTGTCTCAGGATTCAGGCGTTTCAGGATGTAAGTAAGGAAATCCAAAATTTCTTGCAGCAACTATGAATTTATCTCCTATAAGGAAAAAAAAAAAAGAATTTTTGGTAGACATATTGTACCTTTGTAGTGCTTTCAACAGAAACAGAACAACAGTTCTGACAGGTGGGAGAGACAGGTGTTGGAGGCTTTATGGATTCAAGAATGTTGGAAATGTAGGAAAAGCATTTGAGTTGTATAGTATGCTGATGGCATCTGAATGATAAACAGGAGAATGTGGATATATTTGGTGTAAATTTGGAGGGGTTTGATAGCAGGGCTTGATTCAGGGTAAGCTGTGTGTAAGATCAGGAAATACCCAGTTCCACATACAGTCAGGTCACAGAGTTAGAGGTTAAGTGCAAAAATATATCTATCTATGTATAATAAGGAATAAAATAATAGCTAAGGTGATAGACAACACCCTCATGAATAATACAATAATGGGCATTTCTCCTGAAAACGATGTTTTATAAATAAACAAGAATGCATATTGCAATGTTTGTTTATATAAATTTTAATGTATTTGTTTTACAGTTTACTCAAGCATTATCTTTTGGCTGTGCACACATGCAAACTAGGCTGAGCTACATGCTTAGATTTAGGGAACTTGCAGTGTAGATTTATCCCAATGAAGAAACAGAGATAGGAATTTAACAGCTTTTCTTTTTTCAGAGTGCACTTCGAATAGCATACAAATGGTAAATAAATGCTATGTCGGGGTTGCACAGTTCAGGATGTGAAACATACTTTGCATCAATATTATTTTCATGTTATAAATTGAATTTTTAAAATTTCCTTTGGTGATACGCTGTATCTCCACAAAATGCATAATATAGTTAACATAAAATCCTATTTAAATATCTAAATTCTTGTTTTTCTTACAATTTAGCACACGCAAAATAATTCAGTCTTTCCAAGTCGTGATAGTTTGAAATTTCTGAGTTTAAGAAATAGTACAACAAATGAAATCTCAGTCTTCATTGTCTGATGACTTCACAAACTATGTATTCTACAATTTTACTATTGTTTCATCTTTTAGTGGTGTCACCTACATTTGCTACTTCCTGACAGTTCCCTTTTAAATACCTCTCACTATTTGTTTCAGACCTTAAGGTGCAGCAGTGTTGTAGTTACTGTGCAAACCTCCTTACAAAGAGCTTTTTTCTTTGCAGGCAGTAATCGGTAATCACATACTGTGTTTCTGAAATTACTCAGGTGTGGATTTCATGCTTGAATAATTCAGGTGGTTGGGTTTATTATCTTTCAATCTCAAACCTTTCGTAGCAGCGATACGCAATCACCTTTTAATCTTGCTTTCGTTGTAGGGCTTTTAATCCAAGGAAATGAATGGATTTTCCATTTGCTTGAAAGTGGCGTTGTGTAGAGCACACGAATAGTCTCGAGGTGGGGAGCGGTGCTGTCGAGCAGCCCGAGCTACACCATTGTGCCAGCGAGTGCGGCAGCATGGGCTTTATTGTGGCGAGCTCTGAGCATAAAAGGGAGCCCACCAGTAAATCACTCTCTGATTTTTTTTTATTTTTTTTTTTTTCCCGAGGTTCTTAATCATTCCCAAGTTTTCGTGAGGGCAAAGCAGTGTTGCATTCGGACGGGGAGCTAAGCACTAATAGAAAATAGCGCACATGCCTCCGTGCCTGGGATACAGTTGCTGAGCAGAGTTCAAGGCTGTGTTTTTCTGACTTTTGTGTGCAGATTCAGTTCAGCTCGGTTGTAATGTTGCGTTAACGCAGCCTTTTGCGTTTACTTAAAAAGAGCAAGCTCTCCATTGAGCTTTGCTAGAACATCGAGACTCTAGGCATTGTGTAGGAGAATGACACCAAGGGAAAGGAATTTCCCTCCTCTCAGAGATCAGCGCTGCAGGAGCATTACAGGGGCAGCTTTATAGCTCTGCCGTCACTGCGCACAATGGAGAGGGCTCTGTCTGTCGGCTGAACAAAGGGCCCATTGTGACCAGCTGGCTGAAGAATCTCTTCAGTCACCGTGACTCCATCACAGAAAATTTGGCTTACAAGAAAATATTGAGCACAAAGTGCGAAACAAGATGCCTGCGTCAGAATGAGTGATAGGGGGGAAGAACTGGCCAAGCTGACACAGCAGCTCTTTTTCTATTGTATTGTTACACACACCCCATGTGTCATCTGATGGAGTGGTTTATTGCCTTTGGTTTCATAAGGGATTCAGGACAAAAACCAGAACCTAGAGTTTACTGTGAGGTCAGACCATGAAAACCAGGCCCATCCAAATGTACGAAGCGGCAGGAATCTCATTCTTGTCCAGTTCCTACTGATAGCCACCCACTCGCAGAGCTGCTGCACAGGCATGCACTCCTCACGAGCGCCATGAGCACTGCTGCACTTTTAGGCTGCTACACTTAAACCAGTGTCCTCTCAAAGGCATGATTTCAATTTTCACTTCTCAGAGTGTCTCTGGCTCTTACCCCAGTGCTTTGTCTGTCTCACAATGTTACTATCGCTTATTTTGTGGCTGTTTTAAGGCAGCACGCACCAGCTGGATTCGGGTCAATGACAACATGAACAACCTGAGCATTTTAGTAGAGCCTGTGTAACAGGTTGTGCTGGGTTACTGTCTCATAAGCTGGTACTGGTTGTAAACAGTAGCTGGCAAATACAAAAATACTGGTTTTATATTCTGGCTGTGGTTGAAGAAGCTGCTCCTTCTAATGCTGGCCTTTGGGGTGTGCATTTCTGAATAAAGTCTCTGCTGGATCCTGACCCTGTTTGTTTTAACATTAAACACATGTGGGCAAGTGGGTAGTGTTTACAGCCCCACAGTTTTGCTTGTATGAGCAGAGTCAGTTCTCACCATGAATGGTGAGAACTGAACTCACCATTTCTGAAATATTCGGAAATGAATATTTCTGAAATTTCATGGGGAAATATGAATTCACTTTATTAAATGCACACTTATGAACTGCATTGTTTTGTGTTTTTATTCTAAATTATTTTGATTTTGTTGTCTGTAAAATATTCTACATTTAAGGCAGTATGAGAATGTAGATTGTCTGATTTGACTGCTGACTGCAGGAAGTAATCCAAAGCATATCAAAATCAAACTGTAAGTGAAGTCACCAATACATGTGTCCTCCATTGGTTTGAAATCTCATTGCTGTGTGCAGTTCTCCTCTCCATCAAAAAGAGCTGTGAACTGGTCATACTCGGCCCTGGCTGACAGTGCCTGCAGGATGCTGTTGTAGGCAATAGCAGCTCTAGTTACAGGACACCACATCTTTACCTAAGTTCTGAAGTAGCAGCATGTGGTCTTTCTGTAATCTTTTTCTTCTTGGAGAAGAAGACAGGGAGCTAGAGATACCATGCAAGATATGATGGTCTTCCTACATAATTTTGTTTAAAATTTTCTCCAAGTAATTCTGAAACAAAAAAGAGGGACAGGGAGGAGCAGGAACAGCTGGGTAGTTAATCCGAAGTTAGTTTTAATTGAGACAACTTTGCTTATTTGAAAGAAAAAAAAGGTCGTTTTCAGAAAAGCATTGAAGAAATAATGAAAGTTTTCTTTCACTGGTGATGAGCAATCTCAGAAATGCCACAAAACAGGCAGAAGTAAATCATGTTATGTTCTCTTAATCAGAAGCTGCTATTCTTCCACAAATCCTCACTATAAGCCAATCTTGGTGATGTTAAACATAAAATTTCTATTTGTGCAAGTTAGAAACATGTTTCAGGGCTAAGAGTTTTTCTGCCTGTTGCTTGTATGTCAAGAACATGTTGTTATGTCATCACTTGTTATGATTCTTCAGTTTCCTGAGGTTGAAACATACTTTTTCTTCCAAAATAGTTGTAACTATTTTTTGTTTTGATTGTTCTAACGGTGAAACTCTAAAGCTCATGGCACTGTGGTTTCTTTTTCCTCCTACTTTATTCTTCCAGCATTACATGCTGCTGCCCTTTCTGGCCACGTCAGCACAGTGAAATTGCTGCTGGAGCATAAAGCACAGGTAGATGCTCTGGATGTCATGAAACACACCCCCCTTTTCCGAGCCTGTGAGATGGGACACAAGGAAGTGATTCAAACACTCATTAAAGGTCAGCTCTTAGGACTTTACAAACATGTTTGGAGTTCTGGTGCTGCTTCCTGTGGGAATGGGAAATAAACAGCTGAGCAAGAGGTGGGGTAGAAAGTTATTTTATAAGTTACTCTTACATTGTGAATATTTTATATTTTCTGCTTTAGAGATTTAAAAAGACATTTAATCTGAGATCTAGTTTTTAGAAGTTATTTTGTTGCTAAGGAAGAAAAGTTCTACTGAAAATTCATAGACCCGAAACAAATAAAATAGGTTTTTCGTGAGCATTTGATAAGTCTGGATAGTCTAAAGCATCTTAGAGGATAGTCAGAAGATTGTAAAAAAATTAGATGCCTGGCCGTGTTTGAAACTATTTCATTCCCAATTAGTTTTAGGTTTTAGAATTTTAGTAACAAAATCGAAATTGCTTTCCAAAATGCTTCTCTGAATTGTCAGTTTACCAAATAAGTTCTAGCTGAAAATAAACTTACTCTTTTCTTAGCATTCAACAGTATTTTCTTTTTGTGCTTACAAATGTATTTGTCATTACAGGAGGAGCAAGAGTAGATTTGGTTGACCAGGATGGCCATTCACCCCTTCACTGGGCAGCCCTGGGAGGAAATGCTGACGTGTGCCAAATCCTGATAGAAAATAAAATCAACCCTAATGTGCAGGATTATGCAGGTAGAACACCTCTGCAGTGTGCTGCTTATGGAGGTTACATTAACTGCATGGTAGTGCTGCTGGAAAACAATGCCGATCCAAATATTCAGGATAAAGAGGTATGCTGTTGTTCTTCACTGAGGTATGTCATTAACTTTAGATCAAACCATTTTCTTCAAGGTCATTCTCCTTTCCAGGACATAGAAGCATCTTTGCTGCTGTTTGTCACAAAAGGAAATGTATCCCAACATCATTTTGCCTATGCCTTCACTTCTAAAATCCTGAAAGAAAAGTAGTGTTTTAATATGCAGCAGGAACTGAAGATTCCTTTTTTTTTCCAGATCACTTTTGGTTTTTCCTTATCGAAGTGTGATCATATGAAGAGTCTTATTAATAATCTGATTTCTTAATTTCTATCATTAATTATTAACAGCTGACATGGGAATGTGATTTTATAGTCTATAATATGGTTCTCCAGCAGAGAGATAGAACAAGTAAGAAAGTAAGCTACTGCAAGTGAGATTGCACAACAACTGCTTCACTTATTTGTCCACAATAAGTACCCACATGTGTATCACTCCTCCAGATTAAAAAAACCCCAAAACATTGATTGGTTTATATGTTCTTTTGTGTCATTATTCACACAGTAATTGGAATTAGTAGCCAGAATAATTGTGCAACCTATAACAGATTTCTTTGTTATATGACGTAATTTCTCAGAAGTCAGTAGAGCCTCATCAGTCAAAACAGCTTCGCCCAATTCATTGAAATTTTCTGTAGCTATTTGTTGTAGGGCATAGATAATTCCAGGTAATGGAAACATGGTTTTCATTAAGAGTTCTACAGAGTGTTGCCTTTCCCTGGTCTTAAAATTAAAACCAAAACAAGGTTTATGGGGAAAAGGGGTTTTTACCTCGGTATTTATTTCAAGATCTTTGGGTACAGCACTTAGTCCAGGTGGAGTGCCCCAAAAATTCATGCACACGTTACACCGAAATACACACACTTACAGGCTTTGCACAATTAACATATTTATCTAGGATTCCCCAATAAGAGGTTCGAGTGAGCCTCTCTTTCTGAGGAACCTTCCCCCTGGATGGGCTTATCTTCGTTTACAAAAATATGCTTTGGAGAGGACTTTGGTGTCTGGGGCTTTTAGATTGTTTGGTCTTTTGGTTTAACAGTACAGTGGGTCTCAGCTAAGTTATCAGACTTGGAAAGTTACAAGTATGTAGGCTAAAAGCACTAAGAATACATAAAACTGTAAAAGAGTGTGTAAGAGGGGTATAAAAGAAAAAGCAAAAAATCATTCTGGCATCAAGAGCATGCTGTACACCTTTTGCAAAAAATGCTGGTTTACAGCTGTTGTAGGTGGAAAAGCACTAGTGTTGAAATCTTGTTAAAAAAAATATTTTTAAGTGTTGTGTTCTTATTATTTTAACAAGGAAGTTTATTTAGAAGACCTAGTTTGTTCTTCATGTCCAGAAAAGCATTGAATTACATTGTGATTTATGACTTTTATTGTGGCATGGTAGAGTCTGGGGGTAATGCTTATGTCTCTTCTATTGTTTTACAGGGCAGAACTGCCCTGCACTGGCTCTGTAACAATGGCTACCTTGATGCTATAAAGCTGCTGCTTGGCTTTGATGCTTTCCCCAATCACATGGAGAACAGCGAGGAGAGGTATTGCTTGTCTGAAGGTGTTACTTTGTAATTGAGCCAAAGTGCTACCTTGGATTTAAATGTTAAATGTTCAGAAGCTGCAAGAGAATCATCATCTGGTGTCTCAAAGGAGTGCTGTAGTCTTGGGCTACAGTGTAAGCAGCTTTTCTAGTGTGAAAGTTCTCTTCTTTAACTAAGACATTGCAACTTCAGCTGTTTATACTTCTGAACCATCAGCTTATGGAAGCATTTGCTCACTCTAGTCTTCTTTGAAATATTAAAGATCTTTCTCGTTGACAAGGAGTTGATAGCGGATATGTATGGACAAAGGATGAAGAGGCAATTCTGCTGCTGTTGGAATAGACTGGAACTTTTATATTTGATACAAATGCAGTAAAGAAGAAAGAAAATGGGAGAAATGTAATGTTAAAAGGGTGATTACAAAGTACCTGGTGGTTACCTGTATTCTAAAGACCTAGTTTTAAAAAAATGTCTCCTATAATCATAAAGAGACAGCACATTTGCATCTCTTTTCTTTGTCTTTCACTGACATATAAATAATAGTTTTTTAAAAGTGATTTGGGTTGTGGAGTTCGAATTAGTCACCTGACCATGAAGATAATTACTATTAGCAGAACTTTATAATGCCTCTTTTTAAAGTATATGACCTACTCATAATTATAAAATTATGAAGAGCATGCCATATGAATTTGAATATTTCAACATTTTAAATAACTTAAGGGGTTTGCAACTCCATATTTCAGTGCTAAATTTGAGACTTGCATGCTTAACCCCAGTTTTCAATTGCTTTCTTGCCCCATCATTTCTCTTTTGTTCTCTATTCTAAACCACTCAGATCTATCTTCCTTTCTGTTCTTATTTTTTCTTGAGAAACACCAATGAAAGTATAACCAGTTCCTAATTAAGTAGTGTCAAGGCTCTCTTTAGTAATTTTTGATAGAAAATTGAATAAACAGTTTTAATTAAATTACTTTTAATAAGTGAGATTAAAAGCCTCTATTTTGCCAGAAAGGAGACTGCTGTAATCCTTACTTTGTAGAAATGTACTAATGATGCTCAAATATGAAGAAAATACCTTAGCTGTGGTTTTCCACAGTCATTCAGATATTATATTTTTGTTTCTCTTCTGGAATTAAGGTATGTTCTGATGTATAAACCTAGATTACTCAAAATACAACTAGCTGTATTCCAAATGTTTGCTGACAAGCACTAGTGCATGTGCAGAACAAAAGAGATCCCCAGTATTTCTAGATGGATCAGTCTTTAAATGTAATTCTCCTTAAATGTATATATAGAGTATATAAAAATCTCACAATTGCATCTTAACAAATGTCTACAAATCTTGTTTTATGGTTAAGAGATTGGAAGTTTGGAAAGTGGAAAATCAAGTCGAGTGTTGTAAGAGAGAGAAAAAATAACTTAATTGATATGGTTCATCTGTAATTGGATGAAATTGGTTTTTAATCAGTAAAAATTTTACTACATAGTGACTTTTTTTTTCCAAATATTTCTATAGGAAAAGGCTTCCTTTCTTTACTTTCCTGGAGTAATATGAGGTACCAGTTAAAAATTCAAGCATAGTGGTTATAACTAAAAGATTAGTGAAAAGATAGAGCTGAGATTGCATCTAGGATTTTAAACTGCCCACTTGCTTGCCAAATATATGATCAAGTGCTAGTCTGGAGGGTGTTGGGTTTGTTGTTCCTTCCAAATTTATTTTGTAATCCAACTTAATGTCCCAAGTGCATCAGGCTGCTGCTTGACCACCTTCATGTTAAATTACCTGTAGCAGCTGATGGCTGATGTCTTCATGTGTTTCCCTGTGAAGCCAGCTTGATTTAAAAGCTATCTGCTCTAGAGAGAAACAACGAAAAGGAAAATTTGCATCAAGCTTTGAACTGACACAACAGAGGAATGTGTATAAGTGTCCAGTCATACAAACCCCTCTTCAGATTTGATTTAAGTGATTTTTTTTTACTTTCAAATGTAGCTCTGGATCTTCATGACTGGGATCTGCAATAGAAAACATTGTCTTGGTAGATACTAAAGTAAACTTTATGCTGTACCATGTATCTATTGTGTCTTTAAAATATTCAAAATCAGGAATACTTTAAAAATATGTTGTCCTGAAATTACGTTCCTTCCGAAGTTCCCATTTCTGGGTTATCAAAAATCTGTATCTCTTTAAATGCTATCAGCAGCACACCTTGACATCCAAATTTTCATGTTATGTCATTGTCTTTATTCCTGCAGACACCTCAGTTCAGATACTGTTTATCCTTCCATCAAACCATGGCTGTGTGGCAGGTCCAATTGTGCTTTCTGTCTGTTTTTCTTTGCTTACCAGCACTGCGTCCCAGCAAGTTACCATCAACGAGAGCCCTAATTTTCACAATCACATGCATTGACATTTGTCATCAGATAGTCTTATGTTATATGGTCTTCATTATGGTTTGTGACTGATAATTTTCGGCCCCTAAATGTCTTGGCCTAAAGTTTCAGTGTTGGTGAGAGAGATATGTAAATTTTGCTCCCATGTTGACAGTGGGAAATTTGGGAATTATTCTGAAAAATGCTTAGGCACCTTTGACACCATTAAAACCCAAAGCAATTTAGTATTTTGAACATCTGTGTCCATTTACAAAACAAACTTATGTCTTCCTAGTACCTTGGAAAAAGGTATTATCCCTTGATACTGATCTAATCCTGCTGCTTGGTCAGTCATACTGTTCTCAGACAGTGTTACAGAAGCTGAGGAGACTCAGCAGTAGATTTCTGGAACTTAAATGCGTATGGAAATGACACAAAAACATTTTAACTTACTTTTTATTTTTATTTCTATATTAAAATGTAAGTAACAAGTTTTAAAGATTGCTTGTTTAAAGCAGCTAATGTTGAGGCTTTGGGAGATTTTGTCCAAACACTTCATGGAGTCTGGTCCCCCTCCATCCCCCTTCCATATTAGGAGGCTAAAATAAGCTTTAAACATAACCACAGTGTGTAGAATGAATAAGGTAGGAAAATAATGCCTAAAAACATGAGAAAAACATCCTGCTGAAAGTGTGTTTAATCTGTCTTCATACTAGAAGCTGCCTTATTATGAAATGAGGGTCAAGTAAATGCACAATTTAGCTAGAATTCTAGATCAATAATAATTTATGTGGTTTTGTTTTTATAGATATACTCCACTTGATTATGCCTTGCTTGGTGAACACCATGAAGTGATTCAGTTCATGTTAGAACATGGGGCTCTGTCCATAGCTGCCATTCAGGATATTGCTGCTTTCAAAATTCAGGCTGTCTACAAAGGATACAAAGTAAGAAAGGCTTTTCAAGAGAGGAAGAATCTTTTAATGAAACATGAACAGCTGAGAAAAGATGCTGCTGCCAAGTAAGTCTGAGACTTGAAACCTACTCCAGCAAATAGACATGTGTTTTAAGTTTGTATTTATCAGTGTATGATTTTATCTGTTGCTCATCAGTTTTTGTTCCTCTTAGTAAAATTCATGAAACTGAAGGAAGCATATAACTTCCATATAACTATAGACAGATGGAAGTTATTTTCCATATAATCCCAGTTTAAATAACAAACTTTGTATAATACATAATAACAAGGCAGAATACCTAAAGCTGAGAAAATAGCATGTTAGCACCCATGGATCTTTGCCTGATATTCTGTATGATTATAAAATGGCATGGAAAGCATTTATCACTTTAAGGTGATGGAAATAATTATTTCTGTCAAGACCTGTCGAGTCTTGTTATCAGTTTTGAAAATAAATTAATAAGTAGCTGAGTCAAAAAACCAAAAACAAACCAGTGAAAGCCTGGTTTAGTAAAGCTTAACTTAATGTTTCTCTAGCAGCCTGAACTCCTGGATTCTATTTGCAACTTCATTTTGGGCACTATCATTCTCTGCACTTATATTTTCTGGTCTTGAATTAAAGAATTCCTATGAATTGGTTACATTGGATTACAGATAACTAATGTATGCAATTCAAATAGTTTTCAGCAAGATGTCTAAGTTCTGGCTGAGTTTCAACCCAATTTAAATGTGGTAATGGTAGCACAGTGGTGAAATTCTAAAATCAGAAGGTACATGAATTATTATCAAAATACTTTGCTTGCTTGGGGCTTATCCTTAAGATTCTTAGTATGAAATTAACACCTTGAAGTTTCTCTTGGAGAAATCTGATTCTGAAGTGAAAAAAACATAACAGTCTAAAAAGATTTCTGCAAGATTTGGTAGTACTACTGTGATAAAGAGAGATCATATGAAAAAACCACACAACACAGTGATTGTACCTAGAGGTGTTTGTGTTGCATCTGTGTATCACAGACAAATTCAGCTGCACTCCACTCTGTATCAAATTTGGTAGTTTGATGTTCTGCATAACTGGCCAGTCAGACCTTCACTGGGTTTGATGGCTGCTGCTATATAACAACTATTATTCCCCGGGAAGAACCAAAGCTAGAAATATCAGATAACTCATCTCTTACTCTCATCTTTACATCCTGAAGTTGTAACCTGTTGATGCCTTAGGTTTTAACTTTTATATTTTTCAAATCCTGTACTGCTAGTGTAACTCTGAAGTTTCCTGTAGTTTGTTAAGTGCTGTTCTCTATGCTAAGACAGACATAACAAAGCCTCTCCAGCTTGCTCTCCAAGGACACCCAGACCAAGAACTGTAAACCATCATCTTGGGG